>UCOJ01002416.1:0-12010 GCA_900474305.1 Cecidostiba fungosa
CGGGAGCGCCGGATCGAATCCCGGTCGCGGCGTTCCTTTTTGTGATTTTCTGCCGAATATCGAGTCTCACCCCGTTACAATATATTCATATTAATTTGTTTATAACAAAGAACTGAACCAAGTACGGGCTTGGTAACTAAGAAATTTGGAGTCCTCACCCCAAAAAACATAAAGAACCGTCATAATATTGAGGGGACCTGAAATGGCCACTCAGACCCAAGTCAGCCTCCGGATTAATTTTTTTGAGCGTATATTATTAATTCTATTTTTTCAAACACTTTTATCTGACAGCTGCAAGTTCCCTATTTTGATAAAAGCTTTTAGTATTAATTTTTCAACTGTACTTAATAAAAATGTATTCAGCATATTGATGGAATACGCGATAAACTGTTAGAAGCCGCAAATCAATTTCATTTGCGTGATGGTATGTTGATATCAAATTGCACTAGTTCATAATAGTTAATATTCGTATTGAAATAGTTGTGGTGCAGACAAATAAACTTTTAACCAGAATAGAAATTTACGTTTTCTATTGCATTTATTATTATAAATTATCAAACTGAAATAGATTATGCGGCAGTATGAAGTAGTACAGCTTTATCTTGATGTATTATTTGAAAGAATTCTTTGTAGAAAAAATCAGCTAATATATCATATCAAGTGATATTTTTGCATGATTTATCAGCTGATATATTAGGTAACTGATAGGTTTGATCATCCGCCCACTAACCACTTGATACATCAGCTGAAATATTAGGTAATTAATCTTGTTGATTGTATGTATAAAAATTTGGTGAAAAAAACACCTTATTCATGTAACTACGAAAATAATTACAAGAAAGCCAAGATTTGTATTCTAAAGAAAAAAAATTTATCTTTAAGTGATTCAATCTTCTATTATGCATTTAAAAAAGTGTGCTAGTAAGAGAATGGCGGATGGGTCCTTATAATTTAAGGGGAGAAGCAACTATTTTTTATAGGGAGCAAACCTAATAATAACCTGAAATTTCAGCTGACGTATCAGGTGATGAATTAGCTGATCCCTGACTACACATCATTATAAATGCTAATCCTCTGATAGATCACCTGCCATATCTTCTGATCCCAGACTCAATATTATTTAATGATCATCAGCTTATTTACCTGAAATGTCATCTGATAAATTATTTTACGAGGGATTAATTAATTGATAACTCTACGTTTTGCACACTGAGATAAATTTATGTAATTTTCTATCTAAAATTCTTGTGAGTATGATACAAGTATAATCTTGTTAGATTTAAAATATTCACTATCAGTTTGATAAAAGTAGATAAAATATGTCGTAGTTGGAACATAACATATACTTAAATTTGTTACAGTTTCTTACATTTTAGTCACACTATTTCATACTGCTGTGATATTTTTATAATAGAAGATAGATTTTCCATACTGCCTAGAATTACTAAAAATATATAACACTTTTGCCACACTTTGTTAAAATTTTTCGTTATTATATGTTAAAAAAAGTATCATACTTTTTACACAATTTAGTCACACTTTCTCACACTATTATTAATTTTTAACTTTTAGCGCGAATATTTGTTGATACGAAATTGTGACAGAGCAGTACCAAAATGTGACGAATGTGTTGAAAAAGTGTGATATAAGTATTATATAACGTTCCAACTACAACGCTTTTATCATTACAAAATTACATTTTCCATTTCTACTAAGGTTGAAACTAAAACTTTACGTTTCATTAATTTAAAAATATATTTACTTTACAGATGTGAACCAAGATGACACATTTGTTTGTAATAATACGTTGAGTTCCTCTCATTTGGAAATGTCTACGTAAGTATGACTAAATAAAAAAAAACAACACTTTATTCATTCATGTTGCTTAACCCATCATCAAACTTAAACGAGAAATATGATACGTTTTATTTTAGTAATGTATCAAAGTACAAAATTTTCTATCGAGGTAACTTTAAAATTGACATTAAAATCTCTGTTAAATTTACGCAAATTAATTTTTATAGTTCCTCGCGTTATCATTATGACTTTATGTATGAAGTATAGTTACATTAAAATAATTAAAAGAAACTAATAAATTTTAACAATAATATTTCCTTGTACTTTTTGTTTTACAATAGAGAAATAAAAAATGTCTCTGTGAAACAGCACAACAATTTTCTATTGCGGATGACATTGTTACCACAGTAGTCATGGACTTATGCTACCTGAATAAGAAGACGCACAAAATAAATACAAATATTTTTGAAAGACTGAATAAAAATGATGATTTTCAAGAACAAATTAAAGTGGCAATAAAGGATTTCAGTATACCAATCAAACAAATATCAAATAATTTATTAGATCTAATAAACGGTGACATTAGTAATTTAACTTCAAAAAAAATGCTTAAGAGACAACTAAAAGCTTATTTAAGATTTATTAAGCCAGATTCTGGATTATCAATCCAAATATGCAATAGGTTTGTATAAATAATTTTTATCTTAGAATGACTCGAATACTCGTACAAAAGTTTTTAGGTAATTAAGAATATTTAATCATCACTACAAGTATTGGATTTCTTGAATTTTATAGAAAATCCAACGTTTCGATAATTGTTGTCTCTCCTCTTCAGGGAACATAAAACATGGTTGGCGAAAAGGTTTTCATATTTAAATACATTACGAAGTATTTATCAGGAAATAACTGATATGTATACAAAATTTAATATAATACGGAAATGAAAAGAACGAACTAATCACTTGACTGATCTTCTGGGAAATCCAATACTCATAGTGATTATTAAATATCCGTAATTACTTAAATAAATTTAATTTTGCAGAAAAGCGTTTTTATATGAAAGTGTCATGTGTGAAGAGTCACACGTATATAGCGTCGCTAGTTACAAAGCAATAGAGCACGAGTCGCCGAGCTCGTGCATAGCAACAGCGCGAATTCGCCTCGAACCCCGATTCTTTCGACTCAGCATGACACCCCTACCACGATTTTGGACGATCGCGCGAGTAAGAATCAAACCACACGATGAGAGTATAAAAGATGCAGGGAGGCGCTCGGTTGCTTATCCACCTCCTAATAGCACGAGACAGATAGTTTTGACTCAGAGACGACTTAGATTAGGATCGCTCAATTTAGAGACGCGCATTCTTCCAGTCCACTTAAACACGCGTTTCTCTCTTTCACAAGTATCCAATTCATTGTAACTGACGATCAATAAATCAACGCACTTACCGATAATCTATTGTCTTCATTCGTCGCCCCGATATTTTCGTAGCAATCGTTAGCTTAACACTTCACGAAGAACAAAACGATCAACCTACACATGCAACAAAAGTATTTTTATAATTATATGGATAAAAACATCCATGTTTACTCAAAACGATTTGGTTAAGAAAAATGTTTAACCAAATCATTTAGTGTAAAATTTTGCATATCTATATCTGTGACTCCAATACAAAATGACTTCACTACCCATTTTTAGAAAATTAAGTTGGCATCAGATTTTGCCTAATTGAATATGGCTTTTTCACGAAAAATGTCAGATTTATTGTAAACACACTCCTATAATTAAAAAAAAAAAAAAGTAATAATAATAATGATAATGATAATGGTGATGATAATATCCATTACAACAAAAGAATATGAATAAAAACATAAAAATAATCAAAAGCTATTGTGAAAACATCAAGATTTACTCGTATTTAGTTGAAACATCCTTTTTCTTGGATCTAGATTCGTCAGGGTTTTCCGTGATTCCAGAGTTTTCCTGTAAATCCTGAGAATCATGTAATTCCGTTTTCTTCAAAATGATATTTTCCAAGATTTTTGTGACCTCTACAGCTTCCTGAGGAAGTACTCCTCTATAATATTTGTCGTGTGTTGTTTGAGTGTGTGACAAATGCCTTATGAGCAATTTTGAATGTTGCCCATTTGTTTGTCTTTTATACTGAGTTGCTATGAACTTTCTAAAGCCTGTAGCAGTGACATTGGTATGCTTCTCGAATGGTTTGTATTTATTATGACATAAATCCACCAATCGTTTCATTACAAGATGACCATCTAAATGCTCATTTGTCTTCATCTTTGGAGAAACAAATAAATGTTTATTTGCGGGACATATACCAACTTTAGATCGATTTTTCACCAGGAAATCAAGTATCTTTTCATCTGTTGCATCAAGATACACTCGACCATCAAGACCTTCGGTTTTCTTACCTGTAAGATTCATCACTGAGAATTTCAAAGCTTGCTTTTTTTGCTCTTGAGTCAAGCTTCGAAAATGTGAACTATCTTTGTTTGTGATTGTTCTATTTTTATAGTCATCCAAAGAAATTCGGCTATTCTCTCCGGGCCGTCGTCCGTTCAAACATTGAGTGTAAATCATCTCAACGGATGCCAGTTCAGTATAAAGATGTTTATCTAGATTCTTCTGCGCCTTGTCCAATAAAATACCTCGTCTTCGAGATAAAAATTCAACCATCAGATTTTTATCATTGGGTGTGACTTCTTCGATGGTTTTTCCCTCGTGTTTTTTTCTTTTATCATTTTGACTTGAAACTATTTTGCTTCCTATCATGGGAAGCCAATGTGTTTCGAATTCCACATTAAAAGATGACACTCTACGATAACCAGCTTTGTCTTTTAATTGGTTGTATTTAGATTTCAATACTTTCAAAACATTCTTTAGAAGAAGTCCTATAAGCTGAGCAGTAGATGGTGAGTTGAATATTCTAGTTTCCTCATTAAATCCAGCGATAATTCTTACCGCAGCTACGGTCTTTTTCCAATTGGGAGAATTGATACAACTTGCGAGGTCAGTAATTACTGGGTTAAGCTTCTTCATTACGGTCACAAAAGTTCCGAGTGTTCGGCCATGTGTTGCTATCAATACATTTTGATCACGAACATCGTACCGCTCACAAATAAGATTGAGGTATGAAATGATTGTATCATCATACTTCATATTCCAAAAACCTTCGGTTTCACGCATCTTGGAAAAAATTTCCTTGACTCTAGTGCTAGCATTAGGATGATGATAATCAGATCCTAGCCTACAACCGTTAAGAATTCTGATAGAATTTGAAGACTTAGGATATTTTTCGGGATGATGAACATGACAATGTACTGAGATATTGCGTCTTGATACGTAAGCTTTGCAAACATCGCATTTAACTCTCTCTAGGTGAGTTTGTTTTTTTTCTTTGGTAGGTTCATCAGCTTTTTCATTGTACACCATCATTTCTTTCTCTAATTCTTCTTCTAAATCGATTTCTCGACTATTTTCATCTACAATCTCATCGCTTTCTGAATTCTTTCCATCAAATTTTTCGGATTCTTCGTTATTATTTTCAGTATTTTGAGGTTCATTTTCCTTAACATTTCTATTTCTAATGCGACGTCTAGTGACTAACATTTTTCCTTTCGGATTTATTACTGGATCCGTATTAAAATTGTCATTGCCATTCAATCTAAGCGTTCTGAATAAATCCATCCTCTCTTTGCTTCTCGCCGGCAAACTGAACAATTTATCGACTGTTTTATATTGTCCTTTATGTACCTTCAAATGTCTATCAAGTCGTTGGTAAACATTCTTGCAATAGGGACAGCAACCCTCTTTAGAGTAATATTTTCCGCCTTCCAAAGAATCGGACACATACAATTTTTTCAAAAATTCCACTAATTCTTCTAATTCTTTGTTATCTGTATCCTGTTCATATGATTTATTAACTTCTTCTTTGGATTGATTTACTGCCTTCTTCTTGGTTGATTTACGTTCTGGACTGAAAGGTAAATCTTCTTCACTCATGCCGGAATCTTCGTCAGAATCAGATTCAACATCTTTACAACTTGGTTGGTATTCATCATCTGAAGCTTCGCTTGATTCGCTGTATAAACGAACACGCTTAGTCATCTTCGATGAAGCTGTTCTTTTTCTTTTAGAATTACGCTTATCAGAGTTTGAGGCTTCAGCCTTGTGATCACTCTCTTTGTTTTTAGAATGACAAATAAGATCTATACCCAAATCAAGTTCTACGTCTCTTGGTTTGCTCTTCAAGGGTTTAGGAACTTCTTTAGAACTCGTAGAGGCGACATTAAGAAGTTGACCTACATCAAAATCAGAATCGGAATCATAGTTGAGAGTGGATCTCTTTTGATTTCTTTTCTTAACTGGAGATTCAATTCTGAAGCTACGATCATAATCATCGTGATCTTTAGAGAGTATGGTGCTATTTTTATTTAGGGATGAGAATGACAATTCAGACACCTCACGATTTTGATGACAACCTCTTAGAATTTCCGGAGAATTCATCTCGAAGCCTTGATTACAATCATTTTCTGAAGAAGAAGAGTTATTTATTATTTTCTGATCAAAGGATATTGCGTTACTTTCATTCTGAAGTGTGGGCGACGATTGAAACTTATTAGGATTTTGATGCATAGCTGTTGAAGTTTCTAAAGAATCCATCTCGCTGCCTAGATTCGAAACATTTTTCGAAGTAGAAGAGTTATTCATTAAATCAAAGTGTATAGTGCTACCTTGATCTTTAAACAAGATTGACGAATGCGACCTCGCATATTCATCAACATCTTCTAGAATTTCTAGAGGTATTGAATGAAGGTCTAGTTCTACATCAGAACCTTGTGTAGAAATGTCATCCATTTCGTCTGGGTCAGAGGGTTCTATAGTGTCGCAATTTGGTGGTAAGAGAGTTGAATCAACCTCTTCAGAGTTTGCATGATTAACTCCAAGAATTTCTCGAGAATTCGTTTCAATACTTAACTTCATATCATCATCATTATTTGGTAATAAGAGCGATGCATCGATCTCTTCAAAGCTTGCAACAATATCATTTAGAATTTCCTGCGTATCCGTTTCGACGCTTAGCTCCACATCATCGTCCTGATTGGGTAATAAGAGTGATGGATCTAGCTCTAGCTCTACATCGGAATCTTGGGCAGGAATATCATCCATATTTTCTGGGTCAGAGGGTTCTATAACATCGCTATTTATTGGCAAGAATGATGAATCAACCTCTTCAGAGGTTGTATTAATTATTCCAAGAATTTCTCGAGAATTTGTTTTAGCGCTTTGCTTCATATCATCATCGTGATTTGGTAAGAAGAGCGATGAATCAATCTTTTCAAAGTTTGCATCGATATCATTTAGAATTTCTTGAGAATTCCTTTCATCGCTTGGGTTCATATTATCATCGCCATTTGATAATAATGGATCAAACTCTTCAAAACCTGCATCACCATCTAAAATTTCCTGAGAATCGTTAATGTTCATATTCGCATCTACTGAACATAAACTATTTAGTTTTTCTTGGCAAGAGGTTATTTTATCTACAATATCTGAAAGAAACAAAACATTTTATATATATGATAGATATTTACAAAAAAATTCCAAAACTGTTGCTTGTTCAATTTTTGTATTCCATTTAAATTATTATTCAATAATCAATTCGAATTAGAGAATACATATAGAGCAACAAAATGCTTTCTCAAAGATCACTCAAAAATTTTTTTCAACTTTATTTCTGAAATTGATGTTGATCAAATGGCACGGAATTATTCGGTACGATTCGACTTTCTTCAGCACCTTTTTGTACCTTTTGACACAGTTGTCAATATATTCCAAGATTCTAAAAAAACAATACGAAATAGCTTGAACGAAATGTTAAAAAATATGCATAAACGTATTGGAATTCTCAAAAATTGTATAAGTTTGGAAAAGTGCAGAAGGGTCGAAAATGTGCCAAAAAGTTCATAAAATACTAAAAAACTGCGACAAATAAGAAAGGTTCATTCATTTTTAAATCAGTACCAAAAGGTTCATAAAGATACCAAAATGTAGAGAAAGGCACAGAAAGGCTCCAAAATGTGCAGAAAGATGCCATAAGGTACTGAGACGATCTTTTAAAAGATTATATGAAATTGCAAAATGTGCTAAAAGTCGCAAGAAAGTGCAGAAATGTGCCAAAATGTGCAAAAAGGTTTATATTCGTGTCTCAATTGACGCAATCAATTACTTTTCTGCACCTTTTTGCACTTTCGGCACATTTTTTCCACTAGGGATGACTGTAGACTTTCCTATCGGTTTCCTGCATGTTATTTTCGTGAGAGTTTTAAAATTCTCTTACTAGGGTTAATATGTAGGAAAGATACTTCGAAGTTATTAAGAGAATCGTAAAAAAGGTATTCTATTAATTCAAACCCATTAGAAGTAAAAAGGAATAAAATCCCTGAAAGTGGTTTCTAGTCATTCCGATTGGTAAACTTTATAATAGATAATTACACTTATAATCGAAAAGTCCAGAGTTATCGACAAAATTGTGAATATACGCTTTGTTAGATATATGTATAGGGGATGATGGGGCTGATTCGTAATTCTTTTTTCTGGAGCAGATATCTTCGCCGTCTTTCAATATTTAATTATATCTCGGTACGATTTATATTTAATTATACCTCGCCTTCGACTCGTACTGCAAACTCCACACTCGGTCTAAAAAAGCCCACTTTACGCCCTTGATACACAATATACTATTATTCACAACTCCTATTAACTTATTTTCTCTACTATAAATTTTTAATGTATTTCCTGTCGACACACTTTTTGCATTTTCAGCAACTTTTCCGAAGCTCATTAAATTTTTATTCATTTCTTTAATGAAAAATACATCTTTTAATACAATTTCTGTTTCATTATAATTTGTTATGAATTTAGTTTTAATATCGCCTATAACCGTTGCTTTTAATTTGCAACCATCTCCCCGTGTTACGTTAATCGGATTTTCTAATTTTGTTGAATTTACAAAGTATTTATCATTATTAATAATATGGTCGGAACATCCGCTATCTAAAACCCATTCCAATCCATTTTCGCAATTGTTTACCTCAACGCTGTTTTCTTCGCTAACCTCTACTTCTGTTGTGAAGACATTGGATTCAGACCGAGCTTGCTGCTGTTGACCGCCTCGGCCTCGTTGACCTCTGCCTCTGTTGTGATAGCCGCCGTCACCTCTGCTATTGCTGCCGCCGCCTCATTGCTGTTGATATTGTTGAGAGCGTGCGCCTCCTCACGCTGGCTGTCCTCCTCCTCCCGAGCCTCTCCAGGAATTTCTCCCGTTGCTCGTACACTCGTATTAGAAATGACCGGGCTTCCCACATTTGAAGCATGTAATATCTCTTTTCTTCTCTACTTTAAATGGGTTTGAATTTTCATTTTTACTTCTTGGATTTTGACTTGTACTCTGTCTTTTCTTGAACTCTAATTCTAGTTTTGATTTGACAAATTCCACTGTTTTGTCCTTTTCCGGTAATACATCTACAATATCGACTATATGCGATAAACTTTCTGGCAGTGCCATCAAAAAATAATTCAATTTATTTTCATTAGTTACATTTTCTCCAGCATTTTTAAGTTCATTCACTAGTTTTTCAAAACTATTATAAAAGTCTGTTGGATTCTCACTTTCTTCCATTTTCAATTTGAGTAACTTTCTTTTGCACAACAATTTTACTGCACTACTTTTAACCAAATAATTCTCGTCCAATTTTTTAATCATTTTCTTAGCGCTTTCTTCTGCAATAATCAATTCTAATTGCGTATTTGTCATACTGTTGTCAATATATTTTTTCGCTCTTATTTCTTTCTTTTTCCATTCAGCTTCCGTTATTGCTGCCAGCCTTTCTTCATTTTCGATAACTTCGTTACACTCTTTGAATTCCAAGAATAACTTCAATTTATACTTCCACTTATCATAGTCTGTGCCGTCAAATACCTGTAGTGTGAACCCTTTGTTCTCTGAAGCCGCCATTTCACTTTGTTTCTCTATTCGTCTAATTTCTTCTAGCACTTTTCTTGAATTATTCAAAATAATTATTTTCTTTACTATACTCACAAATCGCTTTACTCTATTCTCTTCTTGTTTAACCTGAATAACCTCAGTTTTCTCTTCTGAGTCGCTGCCACGTGTTACCATAACCTCGAAATCTAATCTGTCTGCATAACTCTAATTTCATATGCATTTTCCAAAACTTTTCACTGTGTTTTATTCTAGATATACTCATCTACATTTTCTCACCAATATTTTCTTGATTTTTCACTTATGTTTTTATTTGAAAAGGACTTTTTCTCTATGTGACTCAAGAGTATACATAGAGGAAAAAGAAAGACACTAATCCACGGACCTCTGAAACCACGGACCTCTGCAACCGCGCTCTGCTACCATGAAAAAATAAGAGGTGCGTGGTTGGAGGTTGAGAAAAGTTATTCATGAAGTTATGGTTAATTCTAGTATTTATTAAGGTTAAAGTATTTACATAGCGCCAAGCGCTTAGGCACCGCGTGTCGCTTCGGACGAGAGCTAGAAGCCGAGAGAGAGACGCGAGTCAGCCGCTACCGCTTGCGTCCAAGTCAAGCTAGGTGCTCGGGTGGGGACCGCACGCACACATACATGTGTGAATGCGCGAATATACCTCATACGCATCCTTTGCGACCCTTGTACTCTTTAACTGAGGGTCGTACAGCAATCTAGTTTTTTCAGTAGTATTCCACAATATAAAATGTACATAAATCAATAGCTACCTCTCAGATTTTCCGATGGTCGACGAGGTCGTACATCAGGGATAGCAGGCTCATCGGCTCGGAGCGAACGTCTAAGGCGAGGACGTCCGTAGCCATGGAATACAGATCCACAGTATCCAAAAGAAGCCATTTTTCCTTATCTTTTCTGAAATCATCAGAAAAACGAGCAATGAAGAATCGCAGCTTCCAGAACGCAAGAGTATACGCCGATAAATTTTTCCATAAACCTGTACTCACCAAGAAAACAACAAAATCGTCGAGACCGTGAAGAAGAAGGCGGGGTGCCGAAAATCTCAAAGATAAATCCACAAGAAAAAGAACAACGACAAACGACTGACTGACAGCGGTTCGACTAACAATAATGCCGAGAAGGGCGACTCCGGTCCCCTATTTTCAGTTCCGTGCAAAATTCGGTTAGTAGGGAAAGACAAAATCGTCGAGACAGCGTCAGCACTGGGTCTTGAAGGCAAGTTGCGACGGCAGGCGGGAAAAGGTGCATCGAATATCGCGGACTTTTATTGCAAACGTAGATAAAAAACCAGACCGTTACGATAGAATGATTCAATCGCGCGACAGTTTTCGAAGCAATGAAACGCTAATTTTATAATCGCGCACAAGTAAATGATAACACATAAATATTATGAATAATTAGGCAATGCTATTGAACTATAATAGTTAATAAGTAAAGAAAAGTCATTCGCTATGTAAAATAAATAAAAAGAAGGGAAAATACGGTAGGAAAAGTTGATTTACTCACATTCATAAGCAATCATTGAAATATTAATGAAGTATTAAATACACAAGTTAATACGAAACCTTGTGTTAAGAACTGCGAACGGGAATAATGATAAATAGAGAAAAAAAAATTCCTCTCGCATCAGCCGAATAAAACGGGAAAGCGTAATATGAATCCTATCGTCCCACCATATCGACAAAGGCCAAGCTCGATAATGAGGCGTCAGCCCAAACTAATCGCCGACGAACAATGAGACTCAAGCTACCAAAAGAAAAATGTCAAAAGAAGTAGAAAAACCACAAAAGGGAAAAGGAAAAATATATATAAATTAATAAATGACAAACTGCATTTATGGCAAACAATAAATCTTTCGTTTATTCAGTTCATATATATACAATGTATACAACACACATACAAATTACGAAAAATGGATATTTAATTAAAATAATTAATTATGATAGTGACAATAATAATAGTAACGACGACAACAATCACATAAACATAAATACAGATACAATTATAAATAAATTACTATTATAAATGCGCAATAATTATATATTTATTTTATTTATTTATTTATTTATTTATTTCACCAGAGTACATGACACGCGAGCTTACATCAGGTTATATACATTATAACTGATAAAACTAGCATCCTATAGAGGTAA
>UCOJ01002417.1:0-12041 GCA_900474305.1 Cecidostiba fungosa
CCGCGGCTGAGGGCGCCAGGCATACGAGATGCCAAGGACCTAAGGTCCCCTTTCTTTGTGAGGTCACCACGTGTTGTAGATTATCGACGCGCTATGAGGACGAGCTCGGCTTAGCTCTATTGGGAAAGGTTATTGCGTCAGGGTCGTGGAATAATAATACTTGATTTGGTTGTTGTTGATTTGTCATTCTTTTCTTTTTCTCATTTATTTTTAGCACCACTTTTATTACACTACGGCATCCTGCCGATATTCGTACCGTCTCTTACATAGCCCGCTGGCTGAGACTTGTGTACCATTCGTCACACTCCGCGGCTCGCATGCCGCTCGCTCGCCCACGGTCAACTGACAAGGTCGCCACGAATATCGCATCCTCCGCGCGAACGGCCCTACAAAAACTACCCCGAGAAAAACGCTCCTTCGTCGGGCGATTCGCCCGCGCCCATCGCACAATCGCCGCCGCATCCCCGCTCGTCAGCTTGAACGCCCGACGACTTGCCGATGCGGTCGAGTACCCGCCTCGCCTCTCCGAAAACGCCCGCCGGCCAGGGTGATCGGCGCGTCCGTCACGGCGTACTCTCACGGGCTCCCGAATCCCCAGGACTACGTCCTAATATCACGCCGATTACCGTCCGCGCGCCGCCTCTAAAACACCCCGCTTGTCGACAACCTTGCCGCGACCGTGACGCGCGCACACACACCACACTGGGACTCGCTGTCCCTGCACGCTATTACGCTAATTCCCTACGAAGTCCTAATCCTAGATGAGTTATTATACTAACCTACTCGATAGCGAGCCAGGCGGCCATTTTCGCGAGACTGCCTGCGAGAGCGAATTCACGTTAGCATTAAAATCAACGAGAGCGTAAACGAGAGCTGGGAGTTATTCGATAGCTGGGGATAAAGGATCGATAGCTGGAGTGGAAAACGATAGCTGGGGTTCAAAAGAAACGAGAGCTGCTTATTAACTACGACAGCTGGTTGTTTAACACGTTAACTGATTACGAGAGCTAATAATTAATTACGGTAGTTGATTATCGTACGAGAGCCACAGCACGCGAGAGCGAACAACATTAAACCAATTAAGGCGATAGCGAACAATATCCAAAAACAAAGGCACAGTAGCTGGCATTTGTTCGCGAAACACCGCGCACTTGGCCTCCGGCACCTTCGTTCTCCACGGCTCGTGAAACCCGCGTCGCGACAAGAACGTGCTCGAGGTGGTCTTAAGCACTCGCGCACTGATTCACACGCGAAACGGTGGCACTGCATTGCACTTAATTACTTGTGCGCTTGTCGAGAACGGCGACTCCGACCTTGTTCTGGCGCAGCTTGAGATTGCCTCCAACACGGGAAAACCTGCCTGGCAAGCGACTTGCCGTGCCGAAAGCTGAAGCGGAAGAGAGCGGGAGTCGTCTCCCCGCCGGTCGGCACACGAGGCCCGCGACCGCTCCGCGCGCGCCAGCCGAGCGAACTACTCCCCCCCTCGCGCCTGCTCGTGAGCTGACTCGCTCCGCCGCGAGAGTCGGTCGCGCTATTATCGACGCGGCTCGCCGCTTTGTAGCGTGCAGTCGAATTGCCACGTTACAGCATATAATCAGAATCAATTTTCACATAATAATCACACAAAAAGAGAAAAGTAACTTGAAAAATTATTTATTAATAACAATTTTTATATTACAGTAATATTCCAAATTTTTTATATACACACGAAGCACATTTATAAAAAAATTTTTTTTCAATATTTTACTAACATAGCATTAAGAGAAAAATGTAACTTTTTTGAAGAAAAATGGATTGATGACCTAATAAATGACATTAGCCACCGGAATTTGCTCGGCGTGTTGCTCTTGTCGTGTCTGCACAGGAACTGATGCGCTGCTGCGTTGGGGGGCTGCAGTCCGGCGGGGGTGCAATAAACCCCAGGTAGTAGACCCTCTCGGCTTGGGCCTTTCCATAGTGTATTGTATATCTATACCTGTGTATGTCTGTAGTTGTATGTATACTGTATGTGTGTGTCTGTAGAGTGTACATTATTGGCGTACTCCAACATTTGTTGTTATTAGACCGCGTGAATATTGGCGTGCCTGTATGTATGTTTGAACTGCATAGAACGAATCTTTTCCTAGAAGTCGTCATCCGGTTTGTAATATCGCTCAAGAGACCTGTTTAATATTCATTGGATCAGAGAGATCGAAGAAATAACGAGTATCAATATCTCGCGTCGATCTGCGAAGGTTATATATATCGATCCCCCCGTCGACAAGCTTTTAATTAAGCACCAGTGTCGCAGAGTAGTATTAATGTGTTCTTGAAATAACGCCGCAGATCGAATGTCCGATAGCTGCACTACGAAGAAAACAAACAAAAGCAACATCCGCCGTGCAGTCCCCTATTGTCTTGGATATACGTATGAATATATATACTCTCCTCTGGCCGAGCTAACCTTTCCCTACGGGTCAATAGTTAGATTAATTTGACGTCCGCACCGGCGACGTGGGAACTCCACGGGAGGTCGTGTCGCGAATTCCCTTTTTGCACGAGGCCTCGACTCCAGATCGGCCGGTGTGCGCTATCGGCACTTCGATAAATGTATCGATCGCTATCGATCGAAAGTGATGGATTCGACGCGCGTTATATAGGGAGAGGAAGAGGAAGCGAAATCGCAGTTGCCGATGCCAGTTGGGTCAGAGTATCATCGACGCGGAGGGAGGATCGATGAATCGATATTCGATTTCGGATTTGCATGCATCATCCGGCAGTCTAGAAATATATATACACTGCAGTGCTGGAGCGACGCGACGAATGATTAATCTGTGTATCCTCGCGCGTATATAGTTCAAACATTTTGAATATAGAAAAGAAGATAGGAGTAATAAATCTTGCTAGCGGCTCCGTCACGAACTGCTGCTAAATAGATAAACAGACCGTTAGCAACTCCACCAGTTCAGTCTCTCTCTCTCTCTCTCTCGGATGGCCGTCTATTTACGTATACGTACGAGGGAGAGGAGGAGGACGGCTCCTCTCGGGGAAAATCAAGCGGTAAAAAACGATCCAGAAAAAAGGAAGACGAGACCAACAGTGAGCTCGCGGCATTTTGACACTGATGGCCAAATATTTCTCAGCTCTCTCTCTCTCTCTCTCCCTTCTTACGCGTATACCTCCTCCCACTTTGGTGGACCGACTTTTCATCGCGGATCGTATACAACTCCTCGTCAAACGTGACAAAACTGTTTTCCACTTTGCTTTTTTCGCTTTGGCTCTCCACATGGAAAAGTTACACACTCGCTAATTTATACGCGTAAATTTCGCGCGACCTCGCGCTCAACAGATTCGACCTCGGTGTTGTCTCTGTTTTCTATTTTTTTTTTTTCATTTTTCACGTAATCGTGTTTAATTTGTGCTACGTTATATTACAAATGTTGATTGTAAATATTGTTTCGGATTCTCGATGTGTTTTGAATCATTCTACATGTCGTACAAGAAAATATTGGTAGGAAGAGAAAAAGAAACGTTTTCTCATCGTAATAATACTTGGCTCGCATTGCAGTAGGAATAGCGTAACATTCATAAAAGTGTATATTGATGTCGTCTTAGGTAATGTTGCGAGTATATATATATATATATTGTTTTAAAAAGGTATTTGCAGTCTTGTCTCGGGCTTCATTCGACTCGGTATATAATTACACGAAGCCGTAGGAAATACATAATATTGATTTGCACGCATACGTGACATTTGCTACTTTTCAGTCGATATTAATATATTCCTCGTGACCGCTGTCTGGAAAAATTATTCTTTTGCGCTTTTAACAATTTTTAAGAAAAAAAAAGCTTTTCCTTGCTGCTTGAAAACGCTATTCCTTCCTCTATTATATCCTTAATCAACTCATCCGCGCGAATGACTCAATCTGCTCCTCGGCATTATTTTAGAAAACGACGCGCGCCACATTGACAAAGGGCGTCTCGACAAACATCCGTATGCTCGGAGGCAACGAGAGAGAGGGAGAAACGCAGACATACACAGCATTATGGTAATTCTTAATGGAGCTTTTCTGCAGCCGAGTACAGAGAGAAGAAGCCAAAGCTAACGAAGCATCGATTTCCCTTCCGTTATCCGCGCAGTAGTACGACCGTCCACAGGCGATAATTCATCCGTATAATACTGTCGCGCACTCTCCACGTCGCATGTCCATATATTTTTCGTAATTCCCTCGCGCTCGCGCGCGTATATTTGAATAAATACTCGAAATACTTATGTAAGCCAGCTCTATCATCGCGACGCGATAAATATTTATTGTCCGCGCGCGATTTGCATGCGTTATAAACAACCGCTGAAATTTTTACGTCAATTTTCTCGAGAATAAAGGGACTGCGCAGCTCACACTGCTTTATCGCGAGCGCGCGCGCGCAGACTTTTCGTTGGGAAATCGCGCACTGCGTGCAGTTGGAATATCCGCAGAGAGGAAAAAAGAAGTACTGCTACACGTACATTTGGCGCGAGTTATTTCGTAACGAGCATATAAGCTACTACCACTGCTTCTAGCGCGCGCAACAAAAGAGAGCGTGATTAAAACAATGAAAAGCGCGGTCGTTATTAAAGTAAATTGCGCGCTGACGCTATAGTATACGTGCATTATGTATCGTTTCTTGCCATCAATAAAGCTGCGCAGTCTCTTTTACTATATACGCGCGATATGTTATGCGGATGAGAATTTCAAAAGCAAATTGCACCGGACGCGAGTATAGCTTTATGGCTAGTTCCTTCTTGTCTCCGCGCGGTTATAGTTTCCCAATTTTCAGCGGGAAAATGAGCTGTTAATTTCGCGTTTTAAATCAATCAAGGCATTAGAGAGCGATGTTGAAATGGTAAATATAAAAAGTGTGGACCCCTACTATACAAAGACCCCTCACTGCGAGCTGCCGGCGCACCTCATGGGGCTCTCTCTCCCTCTCATCCTCTTTCTCCTCGTCTTCTTTCTCGACCGAAGCCACTTTATACCTATATACCTATAATGCTACAAGACACTCGGCACTTTGTCACGAGGCGCACGAACGAGCGGTAGTAGGCGCCGGCGTGATTTGTGAGGCGAATCCGTGCGTCTCGTGTATATATAGGTATATTGCCATAATATACACAGGCGAGTAGCCCATTGTCGGCGGCGATTAACTGCGACGAGTGTTTTGCCGCGATGCGAGGGAAATCGAGCTGATGGACGACATTCGAATTGACTTTGTTGCTGCTTTCTGGCAACTCTGCGGCTGATTCACTGCGTGATTTAGCGCCGGGACGATTTATCGCCGACGAAATAATTTTCAGTGTGTAATATACTTTCATTCGACCTTTCGCGAATTAATCTTGTTGGGAAAAATAATATATCGCACTCGCGCGCGCGCGCGCAGTGAGAAATGCAAAACTCGATTCGAAATATACAACACGCAGCAGGAGAAGAAGCGCAGCAGCAGCAGCAGCAGCATCAGGAGCGCGAACACGTTAATTGGAAGATTTTAGAGAGACCTCTCGCGGAGCCTCGCCGGCCGAGCCGCTTAGGCGATGATTTACGCGCGCGGCTTTCTTAGCTCCCGTTCAACATCGCTGCTGCTGCTGCTGCTGCTGCTGCTATACATGTATACTATAGCCGAGCCAACCGCTCTGCTATACTTTGATGTGCCACCGTAAAGCCGCGAGGAAAAGAGGCGTTACGACATTGAAAATGCATTCCTTCGGCGATTCTTTGGGGGGGAGCCGCGAAAAAAGGAGTGACCTTGCGAAATTGACGCGGATCACGCTGCTGCTACACTGCTGCTGTGATTATGGCGCCGTTCAGGAGGTTTTATTATTATTTTTATACCGCAATAAAATTTGCAAAATGCAGGGCTCTCGCGCGAGTACAGGCTAATGGAATTTCATTACGAAAGTTTCATCTTTACTGCGGCTATGGGATGCAGCGGATGATTTTATAATTTCCAAAGTGAGAGAGGATCAGACAAAGTATATGTGTAATACAAAACAATGCGCGCGCGGTGTAGCAATACAACTATTATAAGACGCCGCGCTACAGCTCGTAAATCGATTGGCACGATACGCTACCGGTATATCTATCTCTGTAAATGTATATATAGTCCGGTACACACCACTGCAATATGCGTCGTGACTAATGCATCAAATCTCGTTAAGACGTCTTCTTCGTGCGCTGCAGTGCGACTGTGTTATACAGCTGAGAACCGGTTTTTCCCAAGTGCTTCTGCATGCAGCTCTGCGATGGGATTCGAGCAGAAATTTTCTCCTCGATCTCGTGCGACTATGCGACGTAGCGCCGATGGAGCATCGATTCGGAGAAAATTAATTTAACGCCGAGATGGAGATCTCTCTCTCTCGTCGACTGTTTTCTATTATATGCTGTGCATTTCACGTTGTGGAAAAACAGATTGTCCGAGTCATCCGAATTCGAAATTATCGTATCATCGGATGACGAAAGAAGATTATTATAATTTTCCGAATCGAGCATCACAACAAGCTGTATTAAAATGGGAACATAATATATAATATACGGGAGGGGGCTGAGCCGAGATCGAGGAACGACGATCCGTAAGATATTCCAATGAATTCCGCTCGGACACCCACGCGGTTCGCCCATGCTAGATATGGGCCCTCTTCTTTTAGGATTGAATCGTTGCGCGCGCGAGAGAAAGAGACGGAAAGAACGGAGACAATGGCTCTCGGGGGGTATCGATCAGCATCGGATCCGATCTGACCTATGAATCGATCGAGCATTATTATTTTCAAGGACGCCTCTGTGTTTGTCCGTTTTGATTGATGCACATTAGAAAAGGAGAAACGATTAAGTAATGGGGAGGGGGGATGAAGACGAGAAAAGGGACACAATGTGTTGAGCGAAAAACCACTGCACACGCACAGACACTATAGGGGTGGATCCCCAGCGCGGAGAACCGCGCCCACTTGTTTGCCCGCAGGGTGACACTCTATTCTTACCTGTTTAGCGCTCTGGGGTGGCTCTCGACACGTGAAGCACGCCGGCGACGGCCTCCCTTTTCTCGCTCCGCGCTGCATTATGCGTACACGGGCTATACGATGTTCATCGGGGGGGACCGGAAGGTGTATAGCGTGACTCGACGTCTTTATATACCTATATGTCCACCTACGGATTCGATGGCATACGAATAATTCGAGAGCTTTGATTTCGGAGCTTGTTTATCCGCCTCCTACTTTTCTCTCCTCTCCGCGCTCGGATTATATATGCAAGTCTAATTTTATGGATATCAAATTATAGCTATAAAGAATGGTCTTGGGAGAAAGAGAGAGGGAGAACAAGCGCAACGGCAGCAGCAGCAGCAGCCCCTGCCTCGGAGATCTGCATTCTGCATCGCTCATTATAATAATTATGGACGCGCGGGCTACATCCGGACGAGCGCGCGCGCGCGCCTCCGAGTTTCTATTGTTGCGCGGGCGCCACGAGAGCGCGTAGGTGTCGTCGCCGAGAGATTATTGTCAATGCTGCATCACGGCTGATGCCGAGATATTCTCAATCTACAGAGATGAGAGAGAGAAATAAGACGATAAGTCCGTGGAAAAGTCGAAAGCCACGTCGGAGAGGAAGGGACATGTGCCGAGAGCGAGCGAGCACGTGCGAAAATATTGACCCTCGGCACATGCTGGATAATATAAGTATTAGTAGAGTTCGTACACTGCGCCGCGCGAAGAAATTTACTCAGCGATTATCTCGGGTAACAAATCCGAAGCTGCAGCTATATATGCGCATTGAAAGCTCGCTGCTGCTGCTGCTGCTGCATAGGTATGCAATCTTTTTTCCCTCGAGCGCGCGGGCATGTTAACTCGGCACTTACGACACTTATCGACGCTATGCCGCGCACGGTATCTACATAGGCGCCTAGCTCTCTCACTCGCGTATACCTACATATTTCCGAGAAGACCCGGCCAACCGCCATCATCCTGCGCGTCGCGCCTCGTTTCCGGTGCGCGAATATAATAACCTGCACATATATGTATGGCACAGAGTGACGAGCTCTTATCGCCCCGTTGTAAGAGCGAGAGCGCGCAATTTTCCTAATTAATGTGTAATGCGCTCGTGATAGCGCTTATCGAGAGACACCGACCTACTGTACAATAGTCCAATCGTTCAATTTTCTGCTTGCAGTCGCATCAGGAAGAAGACTTGTCAGATCCGGATCGTCAGGATGAGGAGAGCGGCGAGGAGCTGCCGCAGCAGCCGTTACAGCTCAACAATCACTCGTCGGCGGACAACACACCGGTTCCGACGCCGCTCACACACCTCAACAGTCTCATGGGCTCGACTCATCCACACTTTTTGGCCAAGATCAAACTCGAGGTACGTAGCTTTTATGTATATGTATGTGTTTATGTATTGTTGTGTTGGGTTCTCCGAGACGCTAGCTCACACGATTGAAAATCGCAGAACGAAATGGACTTGCTGAACAACAAGAGCGGCCTGGAGGCGCTCCAGGCCGCGATGAGCGGCGGGGGATTCAACCTGCCGTTCTCCTTCCCCAACCCGGGGGCCTTCCTCGTGCCCAACCAGCAGCACGCGCAGTTAGCCCCGGGCGCTATGCCGCTCAACCCCTCCAGCAATAACAACAACACCAACAGCAGTAATAACAACAATATCGGCAGCAGCAACAACGTACCGTCCTCCGGAAGCTCGCACTCGAGCGAGTCGTCCCAGGGCAGCGGTCGGAATGGCAGTGTCCTCGAGACCGCCAACCGAGAGTCCATTCCTGGTGGAGGTGGTGGTGGTGGTGGCAGCGTGCACTCCCAGAGCAGCTCCCAAGCCCAGCAGGCGCATCAGCAGCAGACCAGCTGGAGCTTCGAGGAGCAGTTCAAACAGGTGCGTCAGGCAAGTACCTTCCCTACTTCTTTCTTGCTTTTCTGTGCTATGCTCGTCTTTTGTTTCGTTCGTTGTTTGTTTACTTGGATGCGCGTGCGCGATTGCACATATATAGAGGAGCTTAGCCGACTACTATTGGACACCTAATATGAATTTCGCTGATGGTAAAAACCAGGTTCCAGTTCACATGATATTTAATCCGCGATGAACCATCCAACATTCTTCTTATTGTTTATTAATTTGTTATTTGTGTGTCTGGCGTGTTCGACCAGCGTTCCATGTGTGTTATGTATCTGTGTGTGATGTATGTTTAGGCGTTACACTATATACCATGCGACTGTCAACGAAATCTGTGATTTAAGATGCAATATTATATTAATGTGTTATATTAAGATATTGTGATGTACAATTTTTTTTTGGCTGCCAGAAATAAATTATTTACTTACTTACTTACTTACTTACTTACTTACTTACAAGCAAGTAGCGCGCTACTTTTTCTGGAAAAATATCTACAAGGATGTCAGAAAATTCTTACGTGAATTTACTATATGCCAACAGTGCAAAGTGCAACAGACACTGCCAGCTGGCTTTATGGGAAGACGGAAGACAACTGGTCCTTGGGAAGGTGTCGCAGGCGATCTTATGGGTCTCTTCCGGTGCTCGGCGCCTGGTTAACAGTGCATCGAGGTGGTTCCGATCCTAAAGGCCCACGGAAAAACTGTCAAAAACGCCCTTCAAAAGCAATTTTATCTTCGCTTTGGAATGCCAGAGGTTTTCTTGTCTGACAAACGCGCGGGATTTCGAAACCGTCTGTTGAGACTATTCCTGGCCAAGCACGGAGTAGAGCACCGTACAATACCACCGTACCACCCTCAAGCGAATCCCGTTGAGCGAGTGAATCACATATTTAAAACAATGATAACATCATTTATGGAGGGCGAGCATAAGGCCTAGGACCGATATATCCCCGAGCTTACCTTCGCTTACAAAACTGCAATCCAGGAATCTCCTCATAACACGAAGAGGGAGGAACAGCGAATCGCGCGAAAAGAAGCCGATCGTGAACTCCGTGAAAATTGTCGAGAAAGAATGTGCAAGCTTCTGGATCTGCAGCTGGTTACTGCAAGAAATGCACAGCGAGCTAGTGCGCGCCAAGCTAAGTATTACAATGAAAAGCGCAAGCACGTTGAATACACGGTAAGGAAATGCAACCTTCTCTTTTCGTCTGCTGTTCAAGGCATAACCGAAAAACTCGCTCCTATATTCGCCAGAACGTACAAAGTTATCACGAAGCTGGGTCAAGACGTCTACGAGCTAGAAGACGACTAAAGTGTAGAGGCTGGCAAGCTCCGTGTTATACATTTGAAAAAGTATGTCATAGAAGAAGATCCCAAATACGACGACGAGAAAGAACCGGAAGAAGAAGACGTGGAAGAAGAGAAGGAAGATGCGCGACCCTCGACGAGCGACACACCTCCTCGCAACAAATCTGTAAACGTGGAAGCACCGCGCAAGCGAGGTAGGACCCGTAAAACGCGCGTAATAGTTACACGGTCTGCTGATACCGTACGAAAAATCCGCAAAATACCGAGATGAAAGGTAATCCCGCCACTTCGCCAAACGCTGAAGATACTCCAGCGTTGCCGCAACCAGTTAAAGGCGGCTGGCTTAAAGGCTAGAAAAATAAACCGTGCCTTCGCGTGGACCTTTCCCCTCGAAGGACACGTTCTACCCTAAAAACCTACTAACACTCGTCGCGGAAATCTTGTATAGGCTGTTGGGTGAACCTGAAAATTTTGTTTTCAGGAAGATGGATCCAGGTGACATCGAGGAGAGGGCAGCAGCTCTGCCAACGCCCTGCACAAGCGGCGAAGACAGGCTGCAATGGGGCCAGCCGAGAATCATCGTTCAACAGGGCAGCCACTTGTGGTTGCAAGTTCGGCTGGGAGAACCGCCACTCCTGCTGAACGACCCAAATCTCTCTACCACCCGTCTCCTCGTGCAGCACAACGACGGGATGGCCCTGCTACGCCACAACCAGCAAGCCGCTGTACCCCAGAGGAGGGTGCCTGCCCTGCCCGCTCAATCAACAGCATCACCTGCAAACTAGGAGCCCGAGATGCCGGCCGTCCTAGCTCCACCGATAATAACCCTATTGAAAAAACTCACGTCAATAATCACGTGTGTATGTCGATCAATTACTCACGTCCGTACTTACATGAGTGTATAATCATGTGGCTGCTCACAAAGTGCTCACGCGAGTACTCATACTAGAACTCACATGAGTAGTCACGTGAAAATTCACATGAGTGCTCGCATGATTACTTACATGACTTCTCACATGATTAATTAAAAAAATTATTTGTCTAAAATAAGATTCTTAAAAACGCAAAATTTAGGGGTGGGGTACCCCGTTTAGGTGTTATCATCCGGATGGTAACACCGAACTAGGGCACTCCAACTTTGAATTATGCATTTTTAAGAATTTTATTTTAGACACATAATTTTTTTAATAAATCACGTGAGTAGTCGCATGAGTAATATCGTGATTAGCCACATGATTATAAACTCACGTGAGTACTTATGTGAGTACTAACGTAAGTAATTGATCGACATACACACGTGATTACTCACGTAAGTGCTCACGTGAGTGTTTTCAACAGGGAGGAGAAGAGGGGACATACGAGGGCGAACCACCGACAGCCCAGGAAATGTGGCAGCAGGTGGAGAAGGAGCTGGTGCCGGCTCGCAAATTAAAGCGCCAAACCAACCAGGTCGAAGGGGAGGCCTTCGCAGTGCTCGACACATTCATGTCCACCTACGGGGAGGAGGCCGCACGCCTAGCGGGCCAATATCCTCGGATGATGTGTGTGTGCGTGTGTGTATGTATGTGTATGTATGTGTGTGTATGTGTGAGTGTGCGTATGCGTGTGTGAGAAATTTCACAAGAGAATCTACATCTTCGGGAGTAAATTGATGCAAAAAAACTTTTGTGTCACGCACCTGGAACAATTTTATTCTGGTTCTATATATCTAAAAAATTACGAAACGACCTCTTATAACGCAAAAAGTGCCTTGTTCTACAATATTCAATAGTACATTACGATACTAGTGGCGTAGGTCGCCCTTTACGGCACGGCGTGTATAAGCGCCCAAGCGCAG
>UCOJ01002418.1:0-11948 GCA_900474305.1 Cecidostiba fungosa
ATATATATATATATAGCTATACACATCCCGGCGTATACGTATATATATATATGTGTGTCTATATACCAGCACACACGTGTGTACGCGCGGATTCGACGGCGTTATCCGCGGATTTGAGGGTCCGTTCGTGTATAGACTCCCTCTCGCGCAGCTTCGGCTTATATTTATACTCTGATGCGTGTCTACTCCATATTATATACACTACACATCATCAAAGAAAAATCTACATGTTAAAGAGCGAACGCTGTTAAGAAATAAAAAATTCTATTTTTCAATAACAATCTTCCAAGTTTTTCGCCGGATCGACTTCTGCCTGACCTATGCCCAATGGCACGAGAGCAGCTTCATATATATATACACACATACAGTAGCGGGGGAGGGAAAAATCCTAGCCGCGTCGGCCGTATAAATCGCGCGGCCCGTAAAATTTTATTGCGATTACACTGGCGCCGCGCGTACTTTAATGTCACGGATTACCGGATCCCGAAAATTATACGGACCGTCTTTTTAACGCGCATTTTTTTTTTTCGACGTATATAACTCATCGCGTAAAACAACAAACTGTGAAAGAAATATCGCTATACTATATTTATAAATGGAGAAGCGTCAAGGGAAGGGGGGAACACACACAAAGTTTTCCTACCTGGTAGAGAGAGAGCGGCGATGTATATATGGTATAGGTACCCCTTTTTCCCATGACGGGTTAGAAAGGTGGCAGTTTTAGGCCGGAGCTCACACGCAACGCATCGTAGAGAGGCTATACACAGGTAAGGGTGTATACGACTGTTTTGTTGACTAATCTGATTTTCGGATACTAGTGAGAAAGCTGTACTCGACTCTCGGGAGATTGCGGTTGATTTTTGGAGAAACGATGATGAAAAAGTGGATTACTCGCTGCGGCGCGCGTTTTGAAATGACATTCTGCGGTGAGTCGAGTGTTTCGTTCTGTATTTTAGTACGGATTTTTTTGACTGTTACCGTGTATATTTCAATCAATTTTTCATCTTCTTATAGTTTTATTTTAGCATTCTTACGAGTTTCATAAAAAGAATAACTGTTTAAATCCAGCTAAAATATTGATTTTTTTTAATTCTCCAAGATTTCATAATCCCAAATATAAACAACCAAATTTCACGATCCCACCAAAAGCAAAAATCATAACTCATCATCTCTCCAAATAAAGACGTATAAACCCCGGGTGTCTCTCCCGTCTCTCTCTCTCAGCAATGCCATCAGTAGATCCCGGGCAGAACACAGCATCGCGCGACGAGCTGGCCGTGGCCGCAGAGCGTCGAAATCGGTCCGCCATTTGCGCCGAATTGTCTCGATTTGGGGATAGGAGAAGGCCGCCGTTCTCTCTCTCTCTCTCTCTCTTACTCTCTACACTCGAATCGAAGTAACTTGTGTGTGCGGGGGGGTACGGGGGCGGGAGCAAAGCGACAGCAGCAGCAGCCACGACAACGACTATATATATATATATATATACAGGACAGGAGGGGGATGGGTGGAGGGAAAGCTTCTCCCGTATTGGAATAAAGCGAGGTCTGCGGGATAGTATCGATCTGGGCTTTGATGTATTATATCCGAAGGTCCACCCAACTCTCTCTCTCTCTTGGAATATGTTTTTTATGCGTCGTGTCCCTCCACACCGCACACGCGGCGGGCGAATTCGAATAAATGTACGACTTTTTATTTCAAGATGACGCTGTTTTTCCGCGAGAGACTACATCACCCCCCATACGTACACACACGTGACCGTTATTTTATATTATACGCCTTTAGCCGAGAGTTTATTACTTTGGTGGAGTAATTGTAGGCGAGCGAGAGAGTTTTTTATTATATATTGTGGGGATATGTACTGCTTCGTTGACAACTATAAAAATACATGTTTTTGACGAAAACGGTTTAGGAAATTGATGCCAACAGAGATATCCGATCGAATCGTTATATATAGATTACAAATATTGGCTGTTATATTAGTAGAGCCAAAGTAGTTTTGGACTGGCCTTTCTTCTACTACTTGAACTTTTCGAATCTCTGACCAACGGCGATAGGTGGCGCTTACAGTAATTTTATTTTACGCCGACTGTATATTTATTGGAAACTATAGTTCGCAATATATTTTTAGAAAGCTTAATCATCCAACTCGAATTACGCAACAAGCGTATGGAAAAGTATAAGCAAATTGCAAAACTCGACTCTAATTTTCCATGCGACGGCGGAAGACGTATATGAAAATCCGCGACGACAAAGAGCATACATATACGTTAAGGACGCGTCGAGTCAAGGCCAATAAAATTCTCTCCGTACAAGCTACTTCTCCGACTTTTCCTTATCTCAACGCTCACCTGTATATATATTTCAATCCAACAACGTAATCGAAACAAAGACAGCGACTCTTTCTCTCGAGCAATTATTTCTCTAACATTTTATTGTAAAAAAAATTCAACTATAATCTTTCGTTCGTTTTTTCAAATTTCTCCCAAACGCCTTCGTTTTATTATGCATAAAGTCACGCAGCCATAAAAAAAAGCACGAGAATTAGGGAGGAGTATTGGCTCGTAAAAGATGCGGAATCGCATCTGTTTCTCCTCGGCGTACATATATATATAGCTTGTCGCAGGACCCCCTGGACAAACGGAAATACATATATATACTTGAGCACACGTGTGTGCGTGTGTCTAAGTAGTAGTAGTGGTGGGTAAGACGACTACGAAGGAGAACAAGAAGCAGAAAAGTATAGAGAGAGAGAGAGAGAGAATGGAAAAGCGGGGAAGAAGAAGACTACGTCGCGTTCGTTTTTTAAACGAGCGAAACAGTTGCGACCACGAATCGATGGTAACTACGCCGACGACCGGACCCGAGAGGTATATAGCTCGAGAACGTACAGTCCGAGGAAGGAGTGACGTTGTATCAGCCACCCCTAAGGCTAACTTCGACCCTCCTTAAGGATTACCTTCATCTTGGGATGGCTACTGATAAATCGTTGTTTTAATGGCTTGCTTATTTAGTCTCTCTCTCTCACGGGGTGCAGAACCTTTTATTCATCTCTCGTATAATTCTTCCTGAAATTATATATATAAAACTTTTTTTTCATAACGATAACAACCAACAAAAAAAGATCTAATAAATAAGGAGAGGATTAAGAAATCTCACTACTTTTTCAAGGTTAGCACATAGCCGTCGCACACAAAAGCTCTTTCATCCCCTCCTGTGTATATATATATAGACGACTTTCTCCACAGACTGTACCCTCGCGCGTTAGGATGCGCGGGGCGCTCCGGTCTTTTGCATACATTTTGAAACGTAGTAGAGGCAAGCCGCCACCGCCGCCGCGACGAATATGCCGGCCGGGACAACCACGCGCCCGGAGAAAAAAAAATAAAGAGCGGGGGAAACAAAAATACAAGCGTTTTCGGACGACATCGAGCGTACAATTACGTTTTAGCGAGTGTGTTTTGATTTCGAGGATTCATGTGTTGATTTAATTGCTTTTTTTTGTGAAATTGAATGTTGTAGTGAATTATTTTTCTTAAAAATAAAACTGAAATATATATTTTATTATTAGATCGTGATTTAAGCAGGTATAATTATCATACAGACACGCGCGTGGCCGGACAAACGGGTTGAAGTTGCCCGTCATCGACCAGTTCCAGGTAATTTTCAACCAGTTTTTCAGCTGCTACTGATGGAGTTACTTGCGGGCTGCTCCACTAAAGCCAAGCCGTATCCGAAAACTATAACCGTATGCTTATTACAGAGGCGACTATCGATTCTCCTTAATATATATACCATCAGAGAGAGAGGATTCCGCAGAGGCGCATCTTACACAACAACGACGACGAGAGAAAAAAAAACCTGGCCCGGCATATCACACAATGGACGAAGTATAGGTATAGACGAGATGAGAGAGAGAGAGAAAGCAACATTCGCCAGGGGGATCTCCTGGCCGGCTTCTTCGGGGTTATATTCTCTAGCTATCGGAAAAATGTTATTTACGCGCTGCAGAGAGAGAGAGAGAGAGAGGAGGCTCTGTCCTTATTTACATGCGGTAAGTCTCCTGCGGGACCAAATCCCGGACGCGAGCCGAGCCCCGATAATTCTTCCTTTGATCCCGGAGTCCCCCGTGAGACTCTCTCTTATATATATGCACCTACTCTCTCTCTCTCTTTCTCGTAGGATATCCGGAAGTCGCGAAAAATCGACGTCTCGCGCGGAAAATCGCCTTTCCTGTACACGTTATATGTCTAGTATAATATACAGACGCGAATCATCTTATTTTTCCTTTGAGCCTGAATCTACCTATATCTCGCTCGACTTAATCCGTCTCATTTTTTTTGGTAAGCAGTATATTTCTTTATTGTCTCGAAAGTCCCGTGACATAAAAATGACGTGGGACTCTCTTGATTTGCACCGTTGAAGTAGTTTTGGACTGGCCCTTCCTGTAGCGCTTAAACTCTACTGTTTCTGGTGAACGATAACAGGTGGCGCATAGGCGCTTTCCCAATTTCCTTCATCGCTATTTGCGCGCAGACTGCATATATATAGCGGTATGACATCCACTTATATGGGGTCGCCCATACTGTAACTGCCTGAGACGCGTCTGAAGTCGCTAGGCATTGCTGAACAAATTGCAGAACAAATTCTAGTTCAATTATATAAATTAAATTTTTATTCCATTGCAAATAAAAATTTTAAGCTTCTGAGTTGAAAAATGCATCTTCATTTTTGGCTCCGATATTATCGCGTTTTCTTAGCCGCAAATGTTTGCGTTTACCATCCATTTTTCAAGTATGGCTTAATTCTTACAATCTGATCATAAAATCGCCTCTCTCACACATCTCAAACTAATATCGGACGTACTTATTCTTAGTGTATGCCGCAAAGTGGCATCTATTTTTTATATAAACTTTTCATTTCGCGTCTTTAAATCTCAACCCACCGCGCGGATATATATATATACATCCGCGCGTTTGGCAAACTTTCAAGACGGCCCATCTGCTTTAGTACAGTGTACTTATACACAGCGCCAGCACGAAATCTAACGAAAGAGAGGAGAAAGTGCAAGAGAGAGAGAGAGAGAAGGCGATATTATCATCTTGAGCACTCTCGCGCGAGCGAGAGCAGGGTCACGCACCGCTATTCTCGAAGCCGCTTATAGGGTGTTTCGTTATTGTTTCGGCCTTGTTTGCCGTCCGGAATTATTAAAGCCAGACTCGCCGCTACTATACTTACACAACTATTTCACGAAGAAAAAAAAAATAATCTTAGTTTAAAAAAAGCTAATAATAGTATATACACGTGAAGATAAGCATGATGAAGTATATACATAAACATAAGCGTCACGCACGGCTTGAGAATCGAGACGACGACCCGCAGCTTCTGAAATTGAAAGATGAGGAATTCGCGCGAGCCACCCGTTGGGTGATCCCTCTTCGGTTAGTTAGCGGCGAAGGATCTCCTCGAGGCTAAGCTCTCTCCCTCTCTTTCTACCTTATATACTACATGACTATAGTATATACCTACGTCCGTCCGTTCTATCTATATCCCCCTGACGCGCGACTCACCCCCTGCACTGCTGCTTCTACTCTGCAGAGGGAGAGAGAGAGAGAAAAGAGAGACCGACCAATGGCCAGCGGCCGGACGTAGTGGGGGTAACCTCGCGGCCATTGGTCAGTCCGCTGCAGCGCCGTATTGAGCGGCCGCAGCGAAAAAGGAAAACCGCCCCGAGCGGTGTACTCTCTCTCTCGCGTATATTGTAGCCGGAAAAGTAAACATGGATTATTATTCTTTTTTCTACTGGACTAGTCGAATTGGATATAAAAAAAAGAAAAAAAAAGAAAATTGTTGCCTTAGAAAAGCTGACGTTCACTTGACACCGCAGTAGTCGGAGAGTGTTAAAACGCTCGACAACATTGAAAATTCATGTCCTGTGCAATGCGGAGAGGTGGTACATGGCTATATAGAGATAGACCGACTTGCGGTGGTAGTGGCGGTGGGGAAAGGCTAGGAGGAGAGAGAGAGAGAGAGAGAGCGAAGGAGTTAGCGCAAGGTTGTAATTTTAGCATCGAGCAGCCGAAGTACGTCCAACCTGTCCAAGTCTAAAGGCTATTTGCATAGGCGATATTATACCCGCGTCTCCTCTCCGGCTTGTCCTGCTACTACTACTACTACTACTACTACTACTCCTCTTCCCATCTTTCTCTTCTGCTGCTGCTGCTGCTACTGGCCTCCGCTTTGTGCTTCGCTGTATACATATAGCATCTCTCTCTCTCTCTCTCTCTCTAGCTCGAGGACTCGTCTTGGGATCTCGAGAATTGGATTAGTAGTGGTTCACCCTGAGTAAGACTTGGACTATACTCAATTTGAACTAAGATCGCACACTGGAATGGGCAAATTGCCAAATCAGTTTTACGTGATCACCTATTCAGAAAGTTATCCGAGAGAGAGGGAGAGATCGAACGCCGACGAATATTTCACTTTTCCAATATAAGTATACTCCGCTTTATTCGTTTGCGCGTTATTGTGTTTCTATTATATCCACGGACGCCGTGCGGTAATGTCGCACCCGACTACGCTTTGCGGGTAATGACACTTTGAATGCTGCTCTGCTTCTTTTTATTGTCTCTCGTTTGCTCGAATGTCAGACTTTATTTCCAAGTAACTCTTTAATCATTTTCCTCAACTTCGTTATATATATTAGACGCACATCAGTATGTCTGTATGTGCAAAATTTACATCCGCTACTCTGACCATAGGCTCAATTCCGATCGATTTGACAACGACCCTCTGTAATATATAAAATGGCCGCGTATGTGTGTATACGTAAAAAAAAGGTCCGCATTACGGTAAAAAATGTAAGACTAGCCGGTAGCTCTCTCTAACGCAGTTAATTTGGCCGAATGGGGCTGTCCCGGCGCACGTCGAACACGGCCAGTCGTCCTTTTCCCTCTCTCTCTCTTCCACCCTATTTGGCTAACTCTACGTCCCTTCTCTCTCTCTCTCTCTCTCTCGATCCAAGCCAGTAGAGTCTAATAAAAAGCAGATCGGGGGATGGTGTGCGGCCGAAGGATAGACGACGAGGGATATGGCGGGCGCGCGCGCGGGGTCAGAAGTCCATTCGGAAAATGGAGGGAGCGAACGCGCGCTCGTCCAACTAAATCTACCCGATAACGCGCTTCTATTGTCCGTCCGAGGAATCTCCCTATTCTCTTCCGATCGACATTTTCTCGAGATTCTAACGATCTTTCTCTCGACATTCGGATTTAACTGTGATTCGATTGTTTTGTACAGATGGATTTTGAATTTTTTGATGGATCTCGAATTTTTAGGATTTTTCCTGTAACCGAAGAACGGACTAAATTTCTCCGGTCCGTTAGCAAGACGTATGGGTGGAGGCTGGCCAGGGCTTCGACTTCCGACTTTCCCGGCGGAAAACATTGAGTCCGAGGGTGGCGGTGCGCGCTGCACACAACCCTCCGCGGCTTTAAACCTTCCTCCTTTTCCAGGCCTTCTCTCTCTCCGAGACGCTATAAATTTTATCCCTCGGCTCTACTGTACTACCCTTCTCTTTCCTCTTTCTCCCTGCTTCTTCTTCTTCTTCTTCTTCTTCGAGTCTTTATCTCTGCTCTTGCAGTCTCTCTTTTTCGATACGACGATGTTGTGCAGCACGTGTCCATTGGGCTAATTTTACGGAAAAGAGACTACTGTTTCTTTTACGGCCGTGAAATTAAACAGTGATTGGATTGCGTACATTCACTTTCCGATATATACAATTATATGAAGTGACTTAGTTACAAGCGCGAGAGAGAGAGTGAGTATCGATAAAGGCTCGTCTATATTCAGTAGCGGCTTGAATTTCTGATGATCGACTGCCGAGATGTTGTATTATTTACGATTTATATATACGCGACTGCACTATACGCGGTCTGCATCGTTTTCTATGCATTATTTAGCGCTTGTCCGATAATACTCGGTTGTGCAATATTTCTGTTTTGTTTTTCGGAATACTTATCCTCGGTGTTATAATATAATAACCGAACTTGTAAATTATTTCAACGCATGAAAGATGCAAAACATCGAAAGCCAATAAACCGATAACATCAGCTTCAGAGTAATAAAGCATCACGCAAAGTATCTCAGTGATTCATAGCCATCAATCCATTATACCCAATAAAATATAAAATAAACTAATATCATATCCCAGCTTTCAATTCCAGACGGACACATCACCCTCTATATAAGCAACTTATTTTTTTCGCAGCAGCATTTTTCCAAGCTCAATCGACTCTCTTTTCGCCTGAGCAATTTCACGCTCAACCGACGCGTTTGAAGACTCGCCACGTCTCTCTCTCTCTCTCTCTCTCTCTGCTGTTACTTCCGGAGAGACGGGAAATTTTCGCGTGCGCGGACCAAACGAATCTTACAGGGGATTTAACACTGGCTCCACACAGCCCCTCCTGGACTTTTTCGTCACCAGTACGGTGAATCCGATTTTCTCATACATACATTCGGCATTTCCTTCCTCGATTGATCCCGCGATGATGCGTGCCCTGATTGCATTTCGATTTTCGCAACCCCCGAGATATATTGCGTATATACGCGGCGTTTTTCCATACATATATTTTTCTAGATCCAATCCTGTGTGTAGGAATGTTTTTTTTTCTTTCTATTTTCTGATGTAACGCCGCGAGCTTGCGCGGGAAATTCAAATTTGTGTTATAGAGGTGCTTCGATATATTTGTCAGTGAAATATTATATAAAGAAACTCGAATCCATAAAAATAGTATTGAGCAAACTCGCAGTAGTAGTAAAGGATATTCCTCGTGTGCGGTTCGTTAATAAAAGAGGAAAGATGAACTTTCCTTTCACGGCACGTCGCGCGCGCGACGACATACGCGAAAAAGCGCGCGCGGCTTTTCCACGAGAACGACCCTATATCGGAAAGACATAAACGCCCGGAATCCCGGCCGTAAATTAGGATTCGACAAAATGCCGGACTACTCGAGCATTCGTTTTTCGTTTTCGCGTATATATACGAGAGAGAGAGAGAAAGTCTGCAACTTTTCGTGCGACCATCTCTCCACCTTTATTTTTTATCGGAACGATTTTTTTATTTATACTACATTACATTATACACTCACGAAATATCTAAAAATCCACAGCAAAGCTCCCGTGGATTTACACGGGAATAAGAAAGCCCCATTAAAAGAGTTAAGGACCTTTACGATCGAGGGACATGCAGAGAGAAAGAGACACACACGTGTGTGTATAGGTAACGAGGGTGGCACGATTTCAAGAATGCGGAGCACGTCCTCAACCAATGCCGGCAGCCAGGCAGTAAAACAAATACCTCTTCTCCCTCTCCCTCATGCGCGACCTGTGTGTAATACGACTCCATGTGCATGGCCATCATCTCTCTTTCTCCCTTCGTTCGTCCTTCTCTCTCTCTCTCTCTCTCTCTCTCTCTCTCGTATATAGTATAGCGTTTGGCTGTAAGTATAGATATAGATGGTGCACACGAGGGCCAGAACTCGCAAGTCCCTTTCATGGCTCTGTTTCCGCGCTTTTTCGCAGGCTCATTGCTCGCGAGCGAGTCTAGCATATGCGAATCCACCACCACCACCACCCCCTCAGGCTACTATATGCTGTGGATGACGACGTGCGGAGAAGAGCTGTAAAAATGGATGGCAAACCGCGAGAGGACGCCAACTGGAATTCCGGCGAACTGGGCTTCTTCGATGATTGGTGTGTGTTTTTTTTTTCTTTTCAGAGAGTTGTCGGGATATTCGTCGATAGCGAGAGAACGTGCAAAACAAGTTATTTTTGAAATTTTTTATGGTTTGTTTTTCTCAATATTGCTTAATTTGTTGAGATTTGTGAATAGAACTTTCTTAAAGGTTCTTTGTATGAATATTTATGGAGTACGTTAGATATGCTTCACAGCATAGAGCGAACCATGACTTCATTGCTGAAATAGATAATACACATTAGAGCTACTGATTGTTTTTAACGATTTTTAACATACAATGTCTTAGGGGGTTTTTACGATCGTTTCATAGGTTGACGTTAGACATTTTTTAGTATAAAAGGGGACTTTTTCAGCAGTTTTGTCAAAAGTGACTTGAAGCATATATATATACTGTTTCTTGTAAGTACTCTACAATTTTGATTTTCTTTTTCTAACGCTCAAATTTCTTGAATTATATATTTGATTTCATAAGCACGAATAGCTATTCAAAAATGAAAGCACACTGAGATTTATTTTTTACTATTAAAGTGAATTTTCTTGGATTTTTGGTATTTTTCAAAAGCATAAATATATTTTCCTAAGTAATCCATTCCAATTTTTGAGAAACTAGTTCATGCATCATTAGTAAAAACTTTAAAATAATTAAACACTTAACAATAGTGATTCTCTGATAGATTATTTTAAGACGTTGAATCATACCAAAGCTTTGGCACTATTCAAAGCGATTAATAATAATCCAATTATACCTAAATCATATTACATCTCCTTAAAAATTAGCTTTACAACATCTGCTCATTACTTATTTAAAAAAAATTAATATATACATTTTGATGCAATATTATACCTATGATAATATATAACATAACCAAATATTATTGCGTTGATTCCAGTATTATTCAACAAAAAGCTAATTATGATGAAACTGCTCTGGATCTTGGCTACCTCTGTTGCCATCATAGCCTCTGTTGGCTATGGCAAGAAAAAGAAATGTTAATAAATACATGCTTTAAACGCTGTATTTTGGCAACAGTAAAATCAGCACGATTTAACGGCATATCCCAAAATGAAGGTATAGTATTCTAAATTTTTGAAACTTCAAGTGCTTACTAATTTTCGATACGTTTGTGCTCTTAGAAGGTCAAAACCAACTTGTCCACTTCAATCTCCAACAATGTACTGGATACTGCAGTCGAATCATGACAAAATTGCACATCTTAATACAATAAATATCGCACACTTCAATGCACAACGCCAAAATACAGCAACAAGCATTGTTATTACCAGAAAATGAATAAATGAAAATTAAAAAAAAAATCAATGTTCCTATTTGAATAGAAACCTACTACTACAACAGTCATCAAACCAAATAATCCACCCAAATCTCGTACAGCAGCAGCAGCCGATCACCGCAACAGCTAATCGCTCGACAATAATATAGAGCACAAAACACGCCGCGAGGAACGCTGAAAAAAAAGCGAGCACAATAAACTCGGTCGGACGCAAATGTCCTCCTTTGAAAGCAAAAAAAAAAATGTCCTCGACGCATTGCCCAGACGATGACGACGACGCGAATGACAGACGGTTGAAAGAAGTGGCCAATGTGGGCTGGTTTCGGCGTCTCGCGTGACACGCACGTCGGGCTCCTTTGTTTTTTCATCCCTTTGATCGAGTGTTTGAACTCGCCTTTGTGTCCCACCTTCTTCGCGGCATGCACACGCGCTCAGCCCTTCTTTTTTTTCAACGATCTGTGTCGGTCTCTCTCGTTCGCTTTTTTAATTTACCTCGGTTCTGAAACTCATCGGGAGTCCCTTGTGAACGCTTTCTGCAGCAATTAAAATTTTCAACGATTCTTCCTTTCAAACTCTAGAAAAAAAATTGCTTTGCGACTTTCAATCTTTGATTCTTCAAGTAAGGAGGCGTATGCTTCCGTTTGCATCTGGATCTCTTAATTGATGTTATTATAATATGTTGAGTCACCTTTTTTTATTGTTACTTTTTTCGTTCTTCATAGCTATTAATTTCCAGATAAAAAAAAATAACACGTAAAATTTTTGTAAATCCCGGGTACATGAGAGAAAAGTTATAAGCATTTTAATTATCATTATCATTTATCATTTTCGAAAACTATGAGTAGGTAGATATAAGTATTAGAAAGAATTGTTTGTAAGCAAAAAAAGTTACATTTAACCTCAAAAAG
>UCOJ01002419.1:0-12038 GCA_900474305.1 Cecidostiba fungosa
ATACATAGAACCACTCAAGGACCACAGGGCGTATTTCCCTGCCATCACTAAAACAGCAGTCGGGTCGGCGAACTGACGAAAGTCAAGCCGCGTAACGGATTTAACTCCGTTACCAACTTACAAAAAAAAAAAAAAAAAGAGGGCCATTTCTAATGTACTTAGTTTGATCTCCTTCTCTCTTCCTCCCTGCTGCCGAAGAAAAAAATACAGGGTAAATATTCAAAGGTAAATAAATATTCGACATTTTTTAACATATTAAAAACATAACAATAATAAGTCTTTAATAACTCTTTAATAAATTTAACAATTTATACGTCTTGTATTGATTTATATGCCATGATTCTAACCTTCTTATGATTATTTGAATATGAACAAAAAATACATTGTTAACGCATCCCTGTTGAAAATAATTACGTAATTTTGTTACGTAATTAAATTACGTATCAAAATTACGTAATAGAAAAAAAAAAATTTTTTTCTGTTTATAAACTTTGAAATTTACACTGCCCAGTGAGCAAAAAGTCCTCTTTTTGAGCTCTAAAAGACGTCTTCCAACAGACAAGAGTCGTCTTTACGGAACTCTTAGAAGAGGAATTTTAGACGTCTTTAAGAAGGCTCTATTCTCAACCAAAAGATACTTTTTTTCGGACATCCAAAAGAACACTTTTTCGAGCGCTTTTAGAAATTGCTATAAGACGACTTAAATGAAACTACTAATAGACTCTTTACAAGAACTCTAATAGTGGAATAAAAGAGCACTTTTTTGATGCCTTTCACCAGTTACCTTTATAGGTTATGTTCATAATATTTATAAATTTTTGATTAATTAAAGAAAAGAAATTTAATAAAAACTAAATAAATTTAAACACAAACAAATAGTTTTTATCATTTTTATTACAATAATAAATTGGTATACACTTATAAATATTACACTATAACTTTATACACTATAAATACTTATAACATTTGCAAATTTTACACTATAACTTTACACTGTAAATACTTCTAAAATTTATAAATATTACTGTTATTTATTGGAAATTTTACTTTTCATATATAAACTTATTTTTGATGAATTATGCTTTATAGTACTTATACTATGTTTGAGAAGGTCTTATTCGCTTCACTTTTCATTAAATCGCTGTAAGACATCCGTAAAAAGACTACTTAAAGAAATCTGTTATAAGACAACTTTTCAAAAGTTCTCTATAAGTGAACTTCAAAAAGCGGTTTCAAAAGACATCTTGATATAGTGCTCTAAAAGTCATCTTTTGCAAGACAACTTATCTGATGTCAGAAAAGACCTCTTTTTGATAGCAATTTGAAACTCCAAAAGAGGACCTCTGTCAGAGGAGTTTCAAGATCTCCAAAAGTCCGCCTGTGTTCACTGGGTGAGTAAATTCTAGTGGCCATAAATGGAAGTACCATGCGGATGATAACACCAAAAATAAGTTTAATCAGTATATTATCTGCAAATTAACTTTTAATAGTTTAAACAATTAAAGGTTAAATTGCAAATAATATACCGATTAAACCTATTTTCCCTTATGGAAAAACCCTGCAGGGTTTGGTGTTATCATCCGCATGGTACTTCCATTTATGGCCACTAGAATTTACTCAGTGTAAATTTCAAAGTTTATAAACGAAAAAATTTTCAAATTTGTAACGAAATTACGTAACAAAAATATGTAACAAAACGTTCGAATTTATTACGTAATGAGATACGTATTTTCTATACTTTATTACGTAATTTAATTACGTAACAAAATTACGTAATTATTTTCAACAGGGATCATTACATTAAATTTTTTAAATAAAATCGTGATGTTTTATTCATTATTAGATCATTTTTTTAGAATAATGTCAAAATATAAAAAATAAATTTAAATTTAAATAAATTAATAAAATAAAAAATAAATTAACAAAAATGTTAAGTAGTTATTCTGAAATTGTGTTATTACATTTATTTTACAGGAAAATGAAATATATTAGGATTCTAATAGTTTCAAAATGTTGAGTGATCCTGAATTTAAATGCATATTCAAAATCAAAAAAGTCTATGAAAATTTCATAAACATTTGTCTTCAAAAATATCCAATCCCACTTACAGTTAATGATATAACATTTTGTAGCGAAACGATTGCATTACCAAGTGGAAAACAGTTGATAGCTGATTGTTGTTTCGTATCAAATGATGTGAAGTGTTGGGTAGAATATGATAAGTTTGTAAAACCTTCTTCAGAAAAGAGAACCAGTGTTTTAATTGCGGCACAAATCACAGAACAACTTTTTAAAGGCGATTCATATACGTCCATTAAATCAACAGGTTCTATATTTATAAGTAATTATAATTGCTATAAAAAAGACTCAAAGAAAGTTTTGTCATTTAGCCAAAATAAAGACGAAGATAATTTTGTTGTGACACCTTCTTTTACTGTCTTCGTAGATTTATATGAACATAATCTAAAATATAAGAATCTGGACAAAAAGTATGCGAGTGATTTAAGTTCCATAATAGACGAACTAGAACCAATAGATATATTCTGTCAACTTATAACAAACCCAAAGAATTTACAATATCTAAGTGTTTATCAGAAATACAAAAAGTTTGCTGAAGACTTTTATTTAGCATACTGCAGATTACAAACGTATTCGAATATGAAGCGAAAACATATGTCAAGTGATACGGATAGTGTAAAACATAGCGATCAATTACAAGATGAAGCCATCTTAAAAATATTTCAATCCAAACCAGACACAGAATTGGTAGATTTATTGGGATATATAAAATCTATCTATCCCGATAAAACAGAAGAACATATCGAAATGTTATACAATCAGTCTTTGGAAACGCCTAAAAAAAAATATCATGTAAGTAAAACCAACAGTAACGATATATCATTCATAAATATTATAACGAGTTGATTTTCATGCACTCGTTATGTCTCTCTCTCCCATATCATATTATATTATAATTTTATTATATAATTTTATTATATTTTTGTGTAATCTATATCTCCTACAAAAATAACCTTTAAAAAAGTAAAAGGTTGGCGAGTATAAGGATCGTTATCTGTACTCTTAATAATACAACTGTTTCTATATTTATTTATTTATTTATAGTTTATTTTCCATGTACAGATGGCTCTTTTTACATTTTAACCCTAGTGATCCTCCCTGGAGGATCACTATTTAACCCCTCTTTCTTTCTCTTACAATTTTCACTTATAACTACTTATCTCTACCCTTTTCGCATCTGCTCCTCTTTACCTTCTCCATATATACATTTTTTACATTTTTTTTACATGTTCACGCTATTTACCATTATATACAATGTCTCTCACATTTTCGCTTCTTAACTACCCCTTTCTTTTTCTTTTTCGCTTTCCTTTCCTACTTCCCTCTCAGTGCTTGCCCTGGCTACTTCCTCAAATCTCCTACTATATCTGCACATCCCTTCATTCAATTCTCCTTTTAACGCCCTGCTTAGACTTTTCCTAATCTCTTCCTCCCCTCCCTCTAATCCTAATTCCTCAATTTCTTTGATCCATTCCCCTTCCATTTTTTCTCTTGCTTTTTCGCATACCCAGATGTGTTCTATACTTTCCTCCTTTTCCTTGCACACCCTATACCTACTATCCTTAAAACCCTTTTCTTTTCCCCTCCCCACACTCCCACATCTTAACCTTGCCCATACAACTGTTTCTATAATTAAACTAACAAAAGTTTTGATATCTAATAAAAATTGGCAAGCATTAATACTATGTTATATTTATCATCATTTTTTCTAACAGTTTAAACTAACGAATGTTTTGGTATATCTAATAAAAATTGGCAAGCAAATTGGGAAGGGGGCGAGGATGGGCGTGGGGAGGGGAATAGGGGAAGAGGGGCTGAGTTCAAACAACTATATAATATAATATCATCCTTTAGTCCTTATAGGGAGATATATAATTTTATTATTTTAATTTTAAGGTTACCACTGAAGAAGAGCTATTTTATAGTATAGCCGTTGAGATAGATTCCTCGCTAAGCTATACTGAGACTATAGATAATTACCTTAAGGATGGTAAACCGATTGATGAAATCTCCGCATTTATGCAATTAAAATTTGATTGTTATCCTGCAGGAGTACTGAGAGATATTGAGAGACAAAGAAGGTAAGTCTTTAAGTTATTAATATGCTAAATGTTTATAAAAACCATTGCCAAAACTTTAAAGGAAGGTACCCCAAGTGTGTGTCGGCGATTTGGATGATATTGCAATAGTTATAATACATTAAAAAGTAAGAGACACGTATATTTTTTATGTGCTGATAGGCACTTTTAGGGGGTGAAATGAACCCCTAAAGTTCACCCCCAAATAGAGTTTTTTTCAAATATTTAAAAACAAATAAAGGTAGCTTAATGAAACCAGCGCCAAAAGTTTCAGAATAAAAGAGACTACAAAACTGGGCCACTTTTAATTTTAAGGGTAGCAGCCTCTGAAGCTACGTGCCAATGAATTGGCATCGGTTTTTATAGGCAGAAATAAAAATAAGTTAAAATAACTAAGTTAACTTATAATACAATTTTTTTCAGAGCACTATTACATGATCAAAATAGAAAATCAATAAATCAGATTTCAGAGGCACAATCACATCCGCCCATAAATACCAGAGTATTAAGGTCAAGAACTAAATCCAATTGTTTAGATATTATGGAAGGACAGGCAAAAAGGATAAAAGTAAAAAAAGACAAAGAGAATTCTATACGTAAAGAGAAAGAAATTAAACGGTTTGTATTTTTACTGTTTATTAAATAGTTAGCGTTATTCATATACTATAACGTTTTTTAGCCGTCTAAAAAGTAATGAAGCTCGAATAAAAATTTAATTTCGACTTTTAAATCTGATATTCATCCTTTAAGTAGTAAATTTTTATAAAATGTTAAAAATTGTTAAAAATTGTTTAAAAAATATTAAAAGTGTTAAAAATTGTTAAAAAAATGTTGTAATGTAATTTTATTGACATACACTGATACAGTGATATACACTGTAAATTCCTCAATTTCCCATTCACATTCAATAATAATCACGCTTATATTTTTTTACAGGTATGGAAGAAGGAGACTTTAAAATAGAAAAAATCATTATCACTATTATTATGATTTTTTTTTCATTATTCCTAGAGGACTTTATCACTATTATTAAGTCCTCTCGGAATAATGAAAAAAAAATTTGGGAAAGACGAAGAAGGAAAAAAGTTGCTGCGAAGTCAGATAAAGAAGAAAAATCAGATGCCAAAAAGAAAAAACTGAAAAATTGTCTTCGATTCAAGAACACGGATCGTGTGTGATTGAACGTATCAGCGTTTGCATGTTCTATATTGTTATTTTAGTTCATATAAATAAAACTATTATTTATATTATATTATTTATTTAAAGTAAATGAGTAAGTAGAATGGTGAGATTAAGATAGTTTTGTAAACCGAGTCCATTTCTGGGCCGAAAGGCTGAAATTATTAAATAAATAAAAAATAGCTGCTATTACCGAGAAATGAAAAAATTCTATGCGAGCCGCAAACAGCGAACGCCACGAGATATTTAAACACTGGCAGCCGGTTCTACTTGGCGGCATCCGGTTTTGCCAACGACACCAAAACTTCCATGCTGACAGCCGGTTCTTCCACGCTGGCTTAAACAAAAAATTTTGTCTATTGTCTGAAATCGGTACGTAACAATCACGTAATTTTATCACGTAACGAAATTTCGTGACAAACTTACGTAACAAAATTACGTATTTATTTTCAACAGGGAATAGAAGCAATGATGTATAGGATAAGCGTTAGGAATATAGTATTGATTTTAATCATTACGTTAAATGTTAATAAATTAAGTTTATTATTTCTGTACAAGTATTTTATATATATTTTTATTCTAATATTTGTAGAATTACCTAATGCTACATAGAAAAATATAACTCTTTATTGATTTTTTAATTTTTTACATAAGAGTTTATATAAAGATATAAACATAAATCATGCTATATTATTTAATATTAAATTGATCAGTAGTCTTACTATATTGATGTTTGGTTAAATATTAAATAATATAGCATGATTTATGTTTATATATATAAACTCTTATGTAAAAAATTAAAAAATCAATAAATAGTAAGAATATTGATCAATATTCTTACTATATTAATAGTTATCATACTATACTATTAAATATTTAACGAGACATCTATATACTGTTGCATAATTGAATCTGTAAAAATAGGGCAAAGTCTCAGGTCATTGTAGGCCTTAAATCTTTTTAAATTTTCTAATCCATTATTCTGGTCATTGTCATCCTCGACTTCATCCCTTTTTCTTTTCTTTAAGTGTTGATAATTAGTCGTTTCCTCTTCCTGACAATCTTCCTGAAAACAAAATTATTTATTAGTTTTAAGGATGTTATAAGTGAATATTCACTACGGATTAGGTTGTCTGGCCCGAGTGGTATGGGCTAGGGATTTATTATGCCAACGTTTCGAACATCTTATGTGTTCCTCATCATGGCTACAAAAATAATAAATCCCTGGCCCATACCACTCGGGCCAGACAACCTAATCCGTAGTGAATATTCACTTATAACATCCTTAAAATAAATATTTGGCAACGGATATTAGAGCCTTTACAAAATAAATTATTTATTAGTGTTTATATTACATTACCCTAGTTAAAATAAAAGCATATAATATATTGTATTATATAAGAATGAACATTAATTGATAGCAGCGATATTAAGGAGCCTTACGTCTTCGTCAAGATAGTCCATGGATGAATCCAAAACATCGAGAATGACTGTATCTGCATTTGAATAACAGTCCTCATCGCGTGACAGTTGCTCAGATACAACAGAATCCTCGTCGCGTGACAGTTGCCCAGATACAACAGAATCCTCATCGCGTGACAGTTGCTCAGATACAACAGAATCCTCATCGCGTGACAGTTGCTCAGATACAATAGAATCCTCATCGCGTGACAGTTGCTCAGATACAACAGAATACTCATTGTCTGATTGTTTCTCAAGTATAACATAATCCTTATCATCTAACAGTGACTCAGTTACAACTATTTCTGTAAATGTAAATACATATTATATAGAAAATAATATGAAAAAGGTAATAGTTATGATATTTTATGTATTATTAAAGTTTGTTGATTATAACTTAAGAATTTTGGTAACGAACTTGCCTTTAGCTATTAAGTAAATATTGCTACATAACATGATCTTGTTATAAAATTTAATTTATTTATTAGACTACGTAAGACCGATATAAAGATTCTTATCACTTTATAGAAAATTGTAAAATTACCTTTAGTTTTGAAGATTCGGCATTTCATAATTAAAGAGATAACCTTCTTTGAAACATCCAAACAAAATCGTGAAGCCTGAAAATGAGAATAATTAAGTTTATTTATATGTAGTTGAAAAGATTTTTCAGTATGTTTTGCATAAATGTAGTGAAACAAAGGAAATGGTAGAAATAGTACATTACGATACTAGGGCATAAATAGCCCTTCATGGTATTGAGTGCATACGCCTGAGTGTAGCGAGGGTGCATAAGCACACTTCATACAGCAAAGTTTATTATAACTAAAGAGAGATACTTATGTAATTACAATTGTTTAAAAATTGTTCAAAAATTCTATTAAACCCTGTTTAAAATAATGACGTCATTATTTTCAACGGGGAACAATTTACGCTGAACCTGCATTTGCTAAAACAAAAAGGATGTACAGATTTTAAAGGTGTTTTTCGTGCATCTTTTTCATTTAACCATATTTATGCATCTTTTAATATGAAATAAATTATAAGTATCACACTTAAAGTGACTAAAAATGTGAAAAATAAAAAAAAATAAAAAAAACGACCGGAGAACCGGAGAAAAATTGATCGTGCTTAATATAATGTAAGATTATAAAATGCTAAGCTTAACGTCGTTGAACTTAGCGAGACTTTACCGCTTTTTTTTCGGCGGCCTCTTTGATCCCATTTGCTCCTCTTTTTTTTTCCATACGGAAAAAAAATTATTCCAAATCAGCACAATAGAACCGTTGAATGAATCACACTTTCTTTTCTAGATCTGTTGGAAACAACGAGCAGCCTTGTAGAAAGATTGCCGATGAGGCGAACGCGTGCCATGTAAGCCACAGGCGTAAACTAGCACCGCCAATGGCGACAATGGCAGTTAGCACGAACCTATAACGGCAGTTGCAACGAGAAGGCTATAGAAAAGGAGAGTAAAAAAATGTTGAGAAAATCCTGAAAACTTCCAGAAAGCGATTCGCCGATAGGCGGAGCTGCGTACGCAATTTTTACGAGCGACAGGAATACTTTCCGCATTGAAAGCCAGTTCTTTCATGGCATCCGGTTTTTTCGGTGCCATCCGGTTTCACCCTGATTATCAAAAATTATGAATATCGTACCTCCCTACGAAAATGAGCACAGCTCAGATTCCCATGGAAGACTCTGACATCTCGGTTTTGCTATGAAAACGTAGATCAGTTCAATTGACGCCGCGACAACTAACACAGTTCACATTTTTGCGCGGAAGGGCAGCAAAGTTCAATTTTTGCCGCGTAGCCTAGCACCGTTCAGCGATGTACGTACATATATACGTATATGCGTACGTACATTGCCCGGTAGATAACAAGTAACCTAACTATGATCTTCGGTAAAACTGGATGCCAGAGAAAAACCGCATGCCAGCGAATACTCTCATTAGATTCGTATTCGATTCGTATACGCGTACGACGAATCTCTGTACGCGATGGAATACAAGATTTACGAGATTTCGCGAGAAAAATGACTTTGCCCTGTACAGCCTTCCGATTACTTTTACGGCATTCTTGGAAAATATTGTCCAACAAAGAGCACATACGTATATGCGTACGTGCATTGCGCGGCAGAGCCATGGGCGTATATGTAATGTCAAAACTTTTATTTTATAGCTTTTGATAAAAAATTCCGGATGCCAGCGTACCAGCTACCCACGCTGGCATCCGAAATTATGTTGGCATCCGGTTTTTTGCTGGCATACACTGCTATAAAGGAAGTTTTTTGACATTATATACGCCCATGGCTCAAGAGCTTAGATGGGGTACTTTGCTTTAACATTTTAAGCTATTGTTAAAGCATTTTATTTAATTGTTATATTGTTTCCGTGGGGTATTTTGCTTTAACCGCTCGGACTTTTGAGTTGAAGTAATTTATTTATTTGTTTATTAATTAAATATACGTGGGGTATGGGGTATTTGGGTTTAAATGTTTAAGATTTAGTTGAAAATATATTTTTATTACCCTTATCAACGTGGGGTAATTAGCTGTAACTGTTCAGGATTTGAAATACGCTAAACCCGCGCGGTGTATTTGACGCGCCATCTACCTCATGGGGGGCATAACTAACGTGCCTGCCCCCCATGCTTTTGGCTTCACGAAACTCGGGATCTGGCCTTCTACTGGTCAAGGAAAAGAAAAAGTGTTTTGGAATAAACAAGTGGACAGATTTCCGACAGATTTTTATACAAATAGGTGATATTTCAATTATTTATTATCTATTCTCCTATTTGTATGAATACATTTCGTTTTTACGACAGTTACTATGTTATTTCAGTGATTTTAACAATGTTTTCCAACATGAAGTATTTTTTTCACATCTGTCGGACCTTTAACAACAGCCGTTAGAAAATTATTAGAAGATATTTCTATATATGTTTATCTACAATGGTGATTTCAGACGGCCTTAGCAATGCCAATGTCAGACAAAGACTTTAGATATTTGCTTAGTCATCCAAGGATTGCTTTGTTTATTATTAATCAATTGGTTGATAAGAAAGTTAAAATATTACACAACCTTTCTAATAACCATACCATAACATCGTCATATTCAAAAGAATATATACCAAATGGTATGTTTGATACTGCTGGTTACACAATATGGCTTGAATATTTGAACTACAGTGTTAATTGTTCAGAGTATTGTCAACAGCGATTAAGCAACCTAATAACTGTATCGACTAAAGTAGGTCATACTAAAACAATAAAACAGAATATTTTAGTCTTCATTTTTCAGCAGTATATTCCTGGATTGAAAGGATATAAAGTTGATGGTGGTTTTTATTTCGGAGAAGTCAAAAATACAAACAGTACTGTTGAAGGTTATTCGTTAGGTACACTTTTACAATTAATAAAAGTTGATGAAACTAACAAATTCAACCATCAATTGTTAAAAAGCGATCGAGACAAGTTGTTATTTTACTTTGCCAGACCTGAGAATTACTCAAGTATTCCAGATCCATCAAGTGAATTAGAATTCGTATCGAATTGTTATCAATTTTACATAAATATGACTTTAAACTCAAGGAAAAGGTTTCACTCTGAGGAGCTGGGAAATGACGAGCATAATAAGATGTTGGAATATTTGTCAGAGAATAATGTTAATTACGAGGAATTTTCAACAAAATTTGAAGATATTGACAAAGAAAGTAAGCAGGCAATATATGATTTAATGACAGGAAAGAATTCTAAGAAAAAAATAAAAATTTCTCATGAATGCGCGAACAACTTCTCTGAGGCCCTTTTAAAAGAGCTAATAAAATACGACATTGATGTATCATATTCTCCTGCGATGCTCGCTGATATGGTAAAGAAAAAATTAAATGATAAGTTCATTTTGAAAGTGATGAATACTTATGATATAGAAACTACCACGACCCAAGAAGATATAGATAAAATGAAAAACTGTATCTTCAATGAACAAAATGAAGACAAATATAAAAATGGCGAAAAAGAGATATTGACGCTGTTAAGAGATTTCCATAAGAAATATCCAGATGCTGATACTAATTTAATTAAAGATATAAAAGAAACCATTAATAGTGCAATGAAACGACCTACGAATTACCGCTTTTCAAATAAAAAAAAAGAAACAGTCAAAAGATTAAAAAATAACTCGCCAAATAAAAAAAACAGGCAAGCAAATTTGAAGTCTGCAGACAAGAAAGAAAATGCGACAGTCACAAATAAAATAAAAAAAGTATGTAAAACTGTATTAAAAGACCGAACTAATTGTATAAAATGATTTTTCATGTACTTCAAAAATAAATTTTTACTTGAAAATACGTTTTTACTTGTATAATATGCTTTCATTTACCTTTACTTAAAAATCACATTTTTATGATTTCACGCAAATACAGGTTTTTAAGTTTTACGTTTTTACGTATTTATAGAGCTTTTGAGTGAATCGGAAAACTGTAAAGCTCGGAAAATTTACTTGAAAATACGTCAAGTACGTGAAAATGCGTGAATTTTCGTGCAAATAGACAAAGCATATTTATTATGTATACTTTACCGTCTTGCTTTATGCTTTATTTATTGCTGTTTGCAGATTATTCTTATATTTGATATATTGAAATGTATTTGATTCTTGGCACCATTCTCTGGTAGATTATTAAAGCAATGACTTCAGTGGGCATTGTTATAGATTATTATGAGAACCTCGTTTACAACTCAATTGTGTGCGTCTCATCTAAATTAAATGTATTAAAATGTTGCTGCTGCAATGTGACATTTAATTACACAAATGTTGAAGATCATCTCCAGAGCCTTGACCATGTTGATAATATTTATCATTTTCCACAACTGTCATCGAAATTTGCTAAAGAGAAGGAAGAAATATACCAGACAAAATGCAGCGGCCAATTGGCATGTTCAAAGTGATTCCATCTGATGATGAATACTTCAAAATCAAGGCATTTGATCAGTTAATAATATATTTGGATAGCAGGGGTTGGAGTATGAATGGTTTTGTCAGGTATATGCCAAATCATTTTGTACGTATATAGACTATATATACCCCCATGGCTCTGCCGATGCCAGAAAACCGGATCCCAGCGAAAAACTTGGAAGCCAACGAAAAACCGGATGGCAGAAAAATTCCGGATGCCAGCGTACCAGCTACCCACGCTGGCATCCGAGCAAGTCCGAGGGCGACTCGCCGGAGGCCCGCGG
>UCOJ01002420.1:0-11861 GCA_900474305.1 Cecidostiba fungosa
ATATATAAGGAACAGAGACGGATATAAGGAACAGCTCGTTGTTCCTCATATCTATGGATATACAAACCCATGTTTAAGTTGTCACTGTTCCCTGTTTCTTTTAGCGTGAAACGGACCTAATTATCCTGGAGAGTGAAGTGAAGTGTCGGGCTTTTATCTACGCGACGGAGTTCTTTACGTCATGTCAAATACTTCCGCGAACTGACGTTCGAATTTAAAGTGGCGTAGTAAAGGAATTTGAAATAAGTTTCACTGAATTTAAATTGAACAGATAGGTGAATTTATATGCATATATATAGGCATAGTCTACGCAGCAACAGTAGCACGCGTGCGAGCGTAGCTATCGATGTAGTGTGGCAGCCGACCGTCCGAGAACATAGCTGTAGATATAGCGTCAGCTGGCCGGTCAGGAGTACAGCTCCATAGCGCGAAGGGCTGTGTTTACATTCGTGCGCTGCGGCTCACCCTTTGATATTCGACCGAGCATATATATGTGAGAGAACAACAGTCAACAAGCGTGATAGAGTCAGTTTAATTTTGAGAATTTTAGATTTAAATATTACTCAGTGTATTTATACCGCTTCTTTTAGAGAGCGTTGGTATAATCAGACTCTACACACCCGTTGTCAGACGTTCGACTATTTAAAAATAAATTCAATTGTTACAACGTCGAAAAACTCTCAACTCGTAAACTCGCCAGGGAAAATTAATATTCAGGCGAACATATAGACCGCTCGAAAAATAAACAGTATCGTCCGTGTCGACAAAGGAAGTTTCCGCTGTATAGTGAGACACGGTTACACAGACAAATCCAAACACATCGTCGTTGACTTATACACACGACAAAACTTTGTTTCTCGAGAAAACTGTCTGAATTCGAATTCACAGCATTTAGCTGCGTATTAAGTGTGTCTCACGTACAGATGAGAATTTCAGTTGCTGCCGAAAAGAATCATTCACTCGGATGATTACAACATACAAATTCAATAAATTTTTTTTTTTTGCCGTACGCAAATATTTCACGCGCTCGCGTGACCACAATTCAAATAGACAACAATTATTTTTGCGACAATAGTGAATACTGTTATTCGTTCGGAGATTAGCGAAACAAAAGTTTTTTTTTTAAATACTTTTTGAACGTAAGGAAAACATAGCTAAACAAGTAAAGCATAACATCGACCGATAGGTTAGAATATTTTATTTATTTTTTCTCTTTGACTTGAGTAAGCTACGGCAATACAGAATTTTTTTTCTGATATTCGACGCGTTCAGTAGATTTTTCGTGCGTTAATTTTTTATTTGTACTTGGTTGGCTAGGCAGTATTATTTGTTATATTGATATCTCACGAGATTGTCTGCAAATTTTGACACTGTCTGAAATAATTTTTTTAGTGGTTAAAATTTCAGTTTTCTTTTTAAGTAAAAACCCGAAAAGTAAGTTCGTAAAGAAATTAAATACTATGAATAATATTTGTTCTAGAAATCTTTTAAATCAACCGAAAATGAATTACAATCGTGCGGTTCGTCCGACTCTTTAGGAGAAATTACGGTTGATCCAATCAAATTACAATACTTTGTAACAACATTATCACTTGATGAGGTGACGTATGCGATATGAAATCTAGGGCTTATAATGTCGGGATTTAACCAAGATAGATCCGAGCGAATCTACAGATGCCTTGCGAGAGATTACTCAAAATCAGACTTCGTTCCAGTACCGCGTACAGCAGATGAAAGCGCTGTAAAACGACAACGGGCGATACTGCGCGCGGCATATTTAGAAAATTTCGGTGGAAATTTACACATGACTTATCACGGTCCAAACTGAAACATGTCGAATTTATACAACGTAGAGAACGAGTGTAATCTGATACAAAACGCTAACTCTGGCTGCAGACAAAGTCGAGAAAGGTTAGAAAATCGACAAACGCTCGAAACCATATACCAACGATCGAGCAATTTATTAATAGATTTAAAAGACCCGATTGAAGGAATTAATCAGCATATTTTAGCCAATAGCCTTAGAAGACCTCCAATTTAGACAGAAGCCTCCACACTACCGTTACGCAATATCATGCATTTGGTATTATCAAGTTCGGGACGCCATTATACAGTGCCAACCGAAATAGCTGAAGAGGTGAATCGTGCGAAAGAAGAAAAAGAACAGTACAAAGCACACTACAATATAGCGTGTGATTATGTAGAAACGCTAACGGCTAGTGTACATGGAGGAAGCGAGTCAGATAGTAGTGTAGAGCAATATTCACAAGTACGACAACTGGTCAACTTGGTGAATTCGCCACGGAAAGTAAGTAAGAATCGACACGTGAGTTTTAATGACACGTACAGTAAATTTTACTATAAAGCGTAAACAAAATAACAAATGGGACTGAATCAAACAACCGTACGTCAAATAGTAGCACATTCGTCCCGCCTTATGGTTACTCTCAACCGTTAAACGTTTCACAGTCGACACAGCTCCATTCAAATGTCTCTCAGCAGAAATCCTCGCAGTACTCTGGTACGCAGGCAAACCAAATTGCTCACACATGCGCACAGCCGATTTACACGCAAAGTTCGCCAACGACTTCAGTATATACGCACATTAAGTTTTCTCAGCAAGCAGTTTGCTTGCAACATCAAATTGCAAGTCATGCCTCTGTACAGCCGAATTCACAACCGTGCGATAATAAGCATACCCACACCAATTCCATATGAGAACTTAGCGATCTTCTGCACCAGTATAGGGAAGTGTACAGTCTACGGGAAGTCCCTGTGGGCAGTCTAGGGACCTTTGGGAGCGGGGGGGACCAATCGATTTAACAACATCGATCATTTCCTACATATTCCCAGACCTATTGGCCCAGAGAATCAACTACAGAGATCGGTCATAAAATTCGTAAATGAAATACGAGATTTGCTGGGAAACCAAACGAAGATGTAGAATAATTTATTTTAGCTGTCGAGGGATGGAGGAAAAACACGTCCACGTCTAACTGACGAATAAATACTTGACGGACTGTTCCAAATTCTCTCTGGAAGAGCATTGAAGTGGCTGAGGGTCGAACGACCGAAATGGCACACTTGGGAGGAATTTTGCAAAGAGGCTCGACTGACTTATGGCAAGACCGAAGAATAATGCTCACAATTAATAGTAGAAGCCAGTAAAATAACGCAAGGTCCTCAAGAAGATGCTAACGACTACCATGTCAGCATGGTTACAATCTTCGACAGAATGACGGAGCCACTGGCGACTCGGCAGAAACTCGACAAATTCTATCAGAATATGGCTCCTGAACTGAAGTTAATCTTCGGTATAAGAGAAGTAGTCACACTCGACGAGTTTAAAAACAGATTCATTAGTGCCGAAAAGCGGACGAAAGCCAAGTCAATCTACCGAGGATCTTCCACAGCGAATAACTCAATCTTACCTGGAGCGGCCTACACACCGCCCGAGAAAAACAAAAACAAGAATCAACCAACAATAGCAGCTGTACATCCGACAAATACGTCAGATCCATCCGACTTATTCAAAATGGAAAAGCCACAGAGATGCAGTAGAGGGGATCACTACTGACCTCGAGAAAGTATCGGGGATCCCATAACCTTCTACCGGTCCGAACAGCAAAAAGTTAGTCATTCATTGTGCAGCAACCAGCAATAATAAACGTAGGCGACTATCGGATCAGGGTCTTATATGATCCTGGAGGAACCTAGACTTGTATTGAAACTGCGTCTGTACAATCAGCTAGTGCTTACAATGCTAAAGTCGAACCGTGCGAAGGACTTGTCACATATATGGCGGACGGGAACACATCCATAGTGATGCGTACAGTATAATTACCCTTCACCATTGGTGGACAAACTAAAGCATTGAGAGCTTTAATGGTACCAAGCTTGCGAGAAAGCTGCAATCTAGGCGCAGATTTTGTGCTTGCATTTGACGCACGGTTGAATACGCGCGAGCGGGCAAGAACTATTGAAAATTCGTCTGAAGTCATCTATGCATACGAAACGGTGACAGATACGGATGGTAACCCGACACTCGCTTCGATTGGCCTACAACAGCTACATGCAGGCCACAAGCAAATATTGGAAGAGCTTCTAGAAAGATTAATTTTGGAACTAGACACTGGTCGTCCGATTAAACAGAAATATTATCCTGTTTCGAAGCGCATTGAAGAGATGATGCACACTCAAATAAAAGAAACGCTAGCAGACGTTGTTATGGTACGTAAAGGCGACGGCCGTGGCCCGAACGAAAAAGGTAGAATGTGTATCGACTTTCGGAAAGTAAATCAACGATCAAAACTCAGCGCATACCCTCTACCCTATATGGATACGATTTTAAGTAAACTTCAACGCGCTCGATTTATTTCAACAATAGATTTGAGTAATGCCATATACGGCGTTCACTGTACCTGCAATGGGACTATTTCAATGGAAACGTCTCCCATTTGGCCTAGCTGGTGCTCCAGCTTGATTCCAGAAAATGATCGATTCCTTAATCACTCCTGATCTCGAACCTAACTGTTACAGTTATCTAGACGATATTATCATCTATACAGAGATGTTTGAGGATCATCTCCGAGTTCTAGAAATTGTGTTGACTAAACTCGTGAAAGCAGGATTGACCATAAAGCGGGAGAAAAGTCACATCTGTCAAGATGAAGTAAAGTATCTTGGCGTACTTGTCAACCAAGATGGTTTTTGTCCGGATCCAGACAAACTAGCTGCTGTTCAAAACCTTGAAGCAACTGCGCAGGTTTCTAGGGATGTCGTCGAGGTATCGAAAATTCCTCAAAGTCTTTGCCACAATAGCCGAGCCACTGACTCGCTTGACGAAGAAAGGGGCGAATTATGTTTAGGATGAAGATTTTCATTGGAGCAGATAAAAATGTTTATGGCTTCTGCACCTGTACTTCAGCGACCCGATTTTTCTAAAACTTTCTGTGTGCAATGCAATGCATCGGGTACTGGCCTTGGGGCCATACTTAGACAGAGAATAGATGGAGAGGAAAGAGTGATATCTTTCGCGAGCCGCACTATGTCAGCGGATGAACGCAATTACTCAGCAAGCAAACGCGAATGCCTAGCAGTTTGGTGGCCAACCGCAAGTTCTGACCTTACGTAGAGGCGTATCACTTCGACGTAATAACACACCACAGCAGTCTCCGTTGGTTTTGCAACATACGCAACCCCATGGGACGACTCGCTCGTTGGGCTCTGGAGATGCAAGCGTATGATGCATTGTCTCAAATGCGGGAAGATGACGATGCAGGTGACAATGCTCTACCTACGCTATTAAGCATCAGAACTGAAAGCATGTCCACCAACTCTTGGTAAACTAGTCTACGCACGAAAGTGCGAGAAAAACCGCTAATACACCCGGGCTGGAAATTAGTCGGAAATAAATTATACCATTACCGACCCGACCCACTCATAGACGACGTAATGGAGGACGAAAATGCATGGAAGCTAGTGCTTCCAAAAGAGAAACGCAAGCAAGCCGTCTGCGAGAGTCACGATGAACTGACAGCAAGTCATCTCGGCCGACGAAAAACACAACAACGCCTTGTTCTGTCACACTTCTGGCCGTCGATGAATAAAGATGTCGAACAATACGTTCGTAGTTGCATAGTCTGTCAGCAGTGCAAAATCGAACAAAGTAAACCGCCAGGTTAAATGGGTAACCGTAATTTCTCTCGCCCTTGGAAGACTGTTGCAGGCGATGTTATGGGTCCTCTACCAAAATCCCCTCGAGGTCATGAGTATTTATTCGTTTTTCAAGACATGTTCACGAGGTGGATCGAGTGTATACCCATCCAGAAATCGAACGCGCAAACAATAATTAAACACTTAAACGAGCGAGTATTCCTCCGGTTCGGCACGCCAAAAGTATTCTTCTCCGATAATGGGACAGTATTCAAAAATACGGCCATGGATAAATTTCTAGAGGAGAGGAACGTACACCATACTTATGCACCCCCATATCATGCTCTGCCAAACACGGTGGAATGTGTGAACCATACCATTCAAACGATGATTTGAGAATATATCGAAGAATCACATAAGAATTGGGACGAGCACATTGCTGAATACACCTTCGGAATGAATACTGCGACACAAGACTCTCTCAAAAGTTCTGCAGCCATGCTCAACTTCGGACGTCAACCAACTGATCCGAAATTTTTACGTCAACAAGAAGAGCAAGAAGCAGCCTAGGAAGAAAAGCAATTAGCTATACAGGACTGGAGAGAGCGAATGGGAAAATTACCCGAATTACACGAAAGTGCGAACGAAAACGCACAAGAAGCCCAAGCTCGACAGGCGAAATATTTTAACGCCAAACATCGTGACGTGAAATTTTCAGTAGGCGACTTAGTACTGAAGAAAAATCGTATATTTTCATCAGCCGCAGAAGGGATATCAGCTAAGTCAACACCTCCTTTCGTAGGCCTACGATAAGTCGGGCGATAAGCTCGAACATCTATGAACTAGTCGATCGGAATGGAAAGTTGGATGGACCGTCGGACGAAGAACACCTTAAATAGTTCCACGACTGATCTGCCGATTCTATTTATTCGGATCAAGAAGACGACCTGTCATCTACGAATGGAGAAGACGAAGCAGGAAATAAAGAAAAAGAAGAAGATCAAAACAAGACTGCGAATGTTGTAAAAACAAACCCTATTCCATCGACAAAGCGCGAAATACCAAAGAAATCGCGGGTAATTGTTAATCGCAATATTAGATCCGTAGGTATCGTAAAACGAAAGACTTGTTCTGTAACTAATACTAAGCGAGCGAAAGTAGGCAAGCAACTTTGCATAACTTCGCTTTTATTCTTTTTCCAACTTTTATTTTACGACTAACCCATTAACTAACACACCTATTCTCCATCTACCATTCACAAACGGATTCAACAGCGATGGATGCGACACCACCAGATTCGCAAAAGGACAACGTGTTCAACAATTCATTTGAACAGGTGATCGATCTAGACTCCAGTGTCGAGACGGTGTTCGGCTGTTACTTCCTGAGACGTATTTCAATATGATTATGAAATTGCGATACGAGCAGTATTGCCGAAATTGTAAAGTAATGAATGTGCTCAATAAGTAGATCACTGAGTTGATGAGTATCAGTTAAATATACCTTGCGATCAGTCTGCATATTAAACTGAACTCTGCTATGATGCTCCGGGCTGTCGACAGATCTACCAGTAGTAAGTCGCGACTTATTCTTGTATTCAAATAGTTAAGTATAATAATAAATAATTATAAATGTCAGCAACTTCATTTAAACGTGAGTTAATTAATTGACAACCCCTGCACACGACTGGCCGATACACAAGGGCACCAGTAGCAGAGCATCTAACAAATATACAAGTAAATCTCCATTAAGTACTCTAATAATATACAGGAAAGAATCGTGACTTAACACGACATTGAAACGCCGGAATCCTCGAGCGATGCAACAAATGGCCGAAAGGAGGAATCTTCGGACGATGCAAGAAACGGCCGAAAGGAGGAACTCGCGGACGATGCAACAAACGGCCAAAAGGTGGAAATAGCTGTTGAAATACCGAACTACCAGCCGAAAACGCCGAACGAGCTGTCAATCACCCTACTGACGAACGAGGAAGCGCGTTACCAGGAGCTACAGAACGAACTGAAGGCGACAGAGGATGTTCGTCTAAAACGTGCGTCTGCACGCCAAGAAGCCCTCCAGCGAACCAAGTCATTGCGTACTCAGCTGATAAGAGGATCTGGAGGAAGTTCTGCACGTGAACGACAACATCTTTTGGAAATTTGGGTATAGGGACGATCTGCCAATAATGCGTGAAGGTCACTCACGCATGACTCAACATACTGAGTATCTAAACGCGATGCGTAATCGCCCGAGGCCGCAGAACGTCCTACAGCACCGTCCGCACCTTCAGCAGTCCCACAGGCCATATATATCTTGGTGAAGATAGTTGGTTGTGGACTAATGATTGAAGTTAAATCATATTATTTCTGATATGTAAATTCATATCATGATCCATTAACATTACATTATCAGAAAATGTTCGGACAAAGTTTTTCCAAACACGGAATCGAATAAACATTAAGTGGTTGAATTTTTCCTGTGGTTCCAGTGGGAATTTTTTTTCATGATAACAGTTTTATTTTCTGGCATTGTTTCTTCTACAACTTTGTCACAATGACCACTCCAAGAAACAAGTAATAGTATGGACTTATAACCTACATGGGGATAAAATATTTTTTCCAACCAAATTTTGAAGTGATCTGCAATCAAACAACTTATTCGTTACCTACCTACGATATTACAATAAAAAAATTATTATCAGTTCCCTTACTTGTAGTTAATTTAGATGCTTACACGTACACGTTTTCTGTTCTAAATAAGTTTTGTTCTACAATACGGCCAAACGTACCACTTGGTTCCTTTAAAACAAGAAATAGCGGTGACAATAGTTGTCCAGTGGCTGATATTAGTGGTTGTATTGTGTCACTGTACGTTGTTGCTGAAATGAACTGTACCAGACATTCCACTTGTTTCTCTCCTTCTCCTGCTATTGTTCTTCCAGAATGCATTTATAGCTGGAACCCACTCTGATTTGAATTATATAAATTATAGAATCCAATTATTGGTATACATGATTTAACGTCATCGATAAATACATCAGATTTAACTGTAAGTTCCGCACTACTTTCTAGTGTTTTTCTTGTTATAAAATTATTTATTTTCCTAGAAATTATTCTGTGTACTTTCTTAAATTTTAATAACCAATGTTTAGAAGTAGTGTTTGTATCTAAAGTCATCAAAACCAATTTCTGTTTTAGCTTATAAGGCCCATCGAATCATATCTCGATCATGGATAATTACCACTGTCGAGAGCCGCTTTAAAATTATCCAGGGTATACTGACAAATTTGTGCTACTTTCTCTCTATAAGTGCCAAATTTATTAATTGTATGAGCCCAACGACGTAACTGAATAGTAGATAATACTTTTTTGAATCCGTTTTGCACTGTCTGGAGACTTAAATTTTGCTTCCTTTTGCCACTTCTCCAGAATTCTACAGCTCTTTTTTGTATTCAAAATCTAGTTCTTCATTATCTTCTGTACACTGATTTGTTGGTGCTATGTCCGGATCAGGAAAATGATGTTGCACTTCATCTTCAATTATTCCTGCATTATGATCTTTATACTCTTCTTGAAATTCTAAGAATTCATCAGTAATTATTTCTACATCGTTGAAATCATGTGTTGCATCTATTAAAACTTCTTTTATTTTTCCCGCCAACTCTGTTTCATTATAGTTCGTCACACTATCTGGTATATTTAATGCTTGAAAGTATGCTAATAATAAGTTTAGAACATTTAACGGATTAATTTTCATTTTTCAATCTGAAATAAAAAGAAGCGGTAAAATTTATACAAGCTGCGTTTTTGCATGTAGGTACGACTGCTACATTTCTGCCAGAGTAAAACGAAAGAATGTAAATTGAATGAAATCTTTAATTTATGCATTAAAGAAGAATTCTCGTTCCACTTTATATCTGATGATCGGAAAACTATTTTCAGTTCACTTTATGGGCGCCAAAAATATGCTATTACATGCATGTATATCGTGTGGAAAGTAGCACTTTTCTGATCTAGTACGGAGAAATGAACCCTTGGGTGGAATGTAAGCCTACGGTCACAAAAGTGCAGAAAAAGTAAAAATGTCCCTCTAGAGCTTACTTACCGCCCCAGGGCTCTCTTTTCTACCATAGAGTGGGAAACAGTAATATGCTTTCCACTCACATTTACATGCATATAGTAGCACACTTACGGTGCAGATTGGACAAAATATATGGTGTGTATCATGGTACTTGTGCATCTTGATACTCAATATACTATTAATGGCTCATGCGTAGTCGTAAGATGAAAAGGCACGCTATTTTCGGGGATGTTTTTGGAGAAATTAAAAGCCTTCTTTTTGCTTACAGTAAATTGTTAATTCAAAAGTACATATATTGAACAACTTTCATGAATTTTTATATTGAAAAATATTGTAAATTAAGAGAGTTGCAGCCATGTTAAGGAAACCTGTCTTCTACAGAGGTATTTTTTGGTAACCAAGATATCTCCAAAACCGTAAAACCAATCGACCTAAAATTTGTTGTGCTTATTCTACATATCAAGAGCTTCTTCTTGAACGAAAGATTTTTTAAGATATCTTGGACACCGCAAAACACCTATGTAAAAACAGGTTTCCTTAACATGGCTGTAACTCCCTCAATTTACAATATTTATAAAAAAAAATTCATGAAATTTGTTCAATATACGTACTTTTGAACCAATAATTTGCTATATGAAAAAGGAAAGTTTCTTTCCAAAATCTTCGGAAAACACGTGTTTTTCGCTTTGCAACTAGGCATCGCCTCTTAAGCAAACTCATAATAGTTTCAAAATTTGTTTCACACTCTAAATAATCATTTTTTTAAGTGGTTACACTTTTTACTCTGGTGAAAATATAAGGCACTACTGTGTGACAGTCGTGCCTAAAAATCAATAATAAGTAACAAGCTTTCGTAGCAACTATACAAGGCTATATAAGGTCTCTAACCTCTAATCCATATATACACAATAAGTATGTATATATGCTTTAACCAACGAATCATGTTTGTGTACTATTATTTCTTGATTTGAAATATTTACTATACAATTGAGGCGCGCTTTTATGAAATTTAAATTAATATACCTCTAAATACATGCACTGTTTCATATATACAAAATTTAAAATAATTTTTCATAAATATAATTTTTATTAAATGTAAAGCATAAATAGTGTCTAAGAAGTCCGCAGTTCTTAAGCATGTTTTATGAGTATAGACTTAAATCTTTTAACAACTTTTAATTGGTAGGTAATGGGTATTTGTAATAGGCCACAAAAGAGTTGTTTCTCTCCATAAAAAATACACAAGACATTGCTATTTTTTGGAAATTTAAAATAGGACAGTTTTATACATTTTAATTACCCAGTTTCTGCCTTTACGATTATTTTAAATGGGCGCTTTTCTAACAGGGTAATTCTTATTAAAAGATTAAAGGTTTCGTTTTAATCTTTCCAATGCATCTTTCGCTGGTCTAAAGAATAAAACGAAAACTGTATACTTTTGGTAAAGATTAAATCGATACTTTTAGATATTGTAGCGCCACTTTTTCTAATTTTAGGGTTAATAATTTATATAAAAAATTAAGAAAATGGTGAAAATTTTCAAATTTTTATCTTTGTTTAAAACTTACCCAGATTCATAAATGGCATTGTAAAATCAACTGCCTGTTCGCGGTCATAAGTAATTGTAAGATCTGCAATAGCAAGGTCTGCCTTTTGATCTAAGAGCTCTTTAATCATTCCATCCCATTCTTTTGTCTTTCGATTATATGATCCATATCTGCCATCAGGTACGATTTGTATTGTGTAATTAAATCCTAATATACGTGATATTTCTTGTATAAGGTCAATACTGTAACCTTCAAACTGTGAATTGCCAGAAAGCGTTTTACTTGATTCTTTATACATACAATACGGTGCACTCTATAATTAAACATTTTAATGAAATATATATTATTTATAATCTGAAAATATTGTGATTTTGTGATAATATGTTACTAGCCAAACGCTCGCTACGCTCGCGTATAACAAATTTCGTTAACATAATATTTCATTATTAAACGTGTTTTAAAATAATAAAATACTTGAAGCACATATTGTTTTAAAAATATTATTGAATAAAGTAATGTATTTATAATATAATAAATATTATATAATGATATAATAAAAGAAAATATACTTTATACAAT
>UCOJ01002421.1:0-11950 GCA_900474305.1 Cecidostiba fungosa
GAGAGAGAGAGAGAGAGAGAGAGAGAGAGAGAGAGAGAGAGAGAGAGAGAGAGAGAGTCGAAAAATGTACGCGCAAGGGGTCTTGAGTAATGCCGTCCCGGCAGCGGTGCGCTGACTAGTAGAGAGGATGAGCGAAAGGAAGAGAAAGAGGCAGGCGCGGGCGTAATCTTATTTAGGACGCGTAAAAGTGACAAGAAAATGAGCGCGTGCGGTGCGCGCGAAAAAGAGGCGGGCTTGAAAAAGCCGCTACTTGGCGAAATTACGTTTCCCGCGAGCGCAAAAGCAGAAAATGTATGTTCTCACCCGGAAATGAAAGGTCGCGAGAGTCCTGCGGAAGAGACCTGTCTTACGCTCGGGAAAACACGCGAGCGCGAAAAAAGCTCTCCGAGACTCTCTCTCTATATCGTTGTCTTCCATATATATCTACCTCCAGCGAGATGCTCGCTTGTTTTATTTCTCGCGAGCGGTTCGACGATTTGCACGCGATGCAAGGGGTTCCTCTCGCGAAAACCCGTGAGATAGAAAGGAACGGTAAACGGCTGCGGGACGAGAAAAAGAAGTGCACTGAGGAGTGGAAAAGGAGAGCGCATCGCACAAAGGAATGAGAAAACGTCGCCGCTATCGGGCTGATAGGGTTAGGTGAAATAAGGCGGAATAAAGAATCAGGAGAAGACGGAGCTATAATGTGGAGAGGAGTTGGATAGCTTGGAAAAACAACCTGTCGACGAAATGCCTTTGTTGTTTCCAGACCTTTTTCCGTCGTCGTTCATAGAGTCTATTTCAAAGAACACGTGATTCGAATTCCAAACACCTCCAAACATGCGTTTTTAGAGAGTTTTTTTTACGAAATTGAAGATTTTACTGTTCTCTACATAGAACTTTGTTTTCTTATTGAAATGTATGAACCAATTTAGAGAAAGTTACGTGCCGTGATTTTTATTTCGAAGATCAAACGCCAAACACATCTAAACTCTGTGCTGTGCGCATCTTCCCTAAGAGCGACCCTCAGTACGCTAACTAGACCAAGTGCAAAGTGCAACTGGTAGCCCGAGCGTGAGATCATTCGACCGTTCTTCCAACGAAACAACTGCAGTAGTTGAACTCGCGCAAGGTAAGACCGAGCGCCCTGTGTTGGAGACAGTTAGAGAGCAAGTAAACGCGAAAGCGAGCGCGGTCTTCCCTCCATCTAATCGTCGCTGCGCAACGCGGTAACCTCGTCTCTCGATGCACTTTGACGATCGTTCGAATGGGAATTGAGAAGAGGCAGGATATGCTCGTGCTTGCTCGGCTGCAGTCAGCCGGAAGGAGACGGAGAATAAAACGAGCATTGAAGCCCGACACGTGCCGTGGCAGCGCGCAAACTGCGACCGCAGGGATATAATACGCTTGCGCGCTACCTTATTTCGATTGATACGAGAGGACCGAGAGGACGATGCTACAGCACCAGGCGTTCACTCTGGATTTTCCTATTTTCCAAGAATATCGCGAGTGTGTCTCTGTGTGTGTATCTTTAATACTGTCTTCGGACGTATCGGGGAAGAATGTTATGTTTCGATGGGGGCTTGAAATAATGTGGATCGTGAGGAGAAAACGTTTATTTTGTTATTCTTGGGGGATTTCGAGGAGATTGAACCCGAGATATCGGCAAGACGCAGATACTGTCTTTTAAAAATATTTAAAGTCTTTTGGCGATAGATATAACGTTCAATAATAAATTTAAATAGAATTCGCGAACATATCGACCCGATCAGTTTCCAATAAAGCCGTCGACTATTAAAAAGTTCAGCTGCGTCGTATCGTTTAGCCGTATTAAAAATATTTCGATTTTAGCTCCGCCTTTTTTTGTAAAAATTTTTAAATGCTAAAAAATGCATTTTAAAAGCACGTCAAAAGCTTTTCAGCCATGAAAGATCAATAAAGTGTCCATACCATCCATTGTTTTATGTTTCATAAATGCACACGAAGATATTTATTTATTTCACAGTTTCGAGCGTCCAAAAAGCCCCGCATTGTGTTCTCTGTATATACTCCGAAGTCGATATGCATGAATTTTTGCCGAATTATTGCGATGTCAAAACTAAATGTGCTGTGTGGCTTTCAACGTTCAATTCGTTCTTATATAATCCGCGATCAATGAAATGCGCAGAATGCGGCTCCGCAAAGGGATTATATAGCGTAGCGAAATAACTGACTACATCACGACTAATTTTCTCGAGCATTTTCTATTGTACGCCCAGACAATTTCGGCCGGGCAAACAAATGGCGCACAAACACACGCACGCAACAAACCCAGCACACACGGACTCGGAATAATGGCAGCGCTGCAGTTCACATCGAGTGGGTAAATCACCTAAGTCGACGTATACGCAACGCTCGTCGAAAACAATGGGCAAAGTGCGGTTCACCCGAAAAACTCAGTTAGAAATTTACTTGGCAAGTATTTAGCTATACACGATTTTTCTCATCACGTTTCTGCAGTATCCTGACAAACTCGTAAGCATAATAAGGCGCAGCTTTGAAAATCGTCGCTCCCATTTCTCGCTCAGCAAAGATCACGAGCTGATTATGCGAATGCGATCGGGGGGAAACGATAAGCTCCGGGGAGCCAAGCTGCGCGCGCGCGCGCGACTTCTCCCAAGATTTGTGCTGCAGCCGCCGAGAGGGAGAGAGCGAGCGCACAGCCCTGCATAAGCGTGCAATTACAGATATTGAAATCGCGCTTTGAATTTACCGAGCTATCCCCTCGTGGAACGCCTCGCGCTACTATGCTGCTACTGCTGCAGCCATCCTTCTTCTCTGCCAATTAATCGCAACGGATATCGAACATTCCGCCAGGATTGCCGAGAATAAAAGCAGAGCGAATCGGAAGTCATAACGTAACTGGATTGCAAAAATTTATCACTTTATTTGGATTTCGTCGGGCGGACGCTTTATTAAGATTGTAGCTTCATGGAAAAGGCTGCGCATATTTTAACATTTTTGAAGAATGTGCATAGCGAAAGGTCGTACATGCCTTTAATAATACATAAAGGGCATGAAATTTATATATTAGGCAAAATATAGGAGAGAGTACGAAAACTGGCTTTTTGCCTCTGGCTCAGAGTAACAACTACCTACTCGGATCGGCGTCAGAAGCTAGTTTACAAAGGAATTCCCGTGATTCGGTGCTCTGATGCAGAGAGCGGCATTGTTGAAGGCTATTAAAGCGAGATGAGAGGAGTGGGAGAGAAATTCGGCTCGCGATACAGGCACGCGCCAGCAGCACCTCGTTCGCCAGACAAATGACGATCCGGACAATGTCGGAGCCGCCGGATATATACCGTAGCGCAGTTTCCCCGGGATAAATTGCGCATCGTCCGCTCGGCTCTTTTTCTTCGGAATGCAGCGCGCGCGCACGTTTCGCGGCTGCGAATAAATGGAGAGAGAAAGAGAGAGAGAGAGAGAGAACGTTCAGGAGGATATGGGATCTCTGACCCCGAGGAAAGGAAAACCGCGCGCGACCGTACGCTACTGCCCCGGGAGCCGACGCAATTGTTTAGAGTTAGAAACGGGTGGGTTCCGAGAGTAGTTTCACCAGAAGAATTGATAAAAATGTTGCCGGAACAGACGTTGGACTCCGCGCGCGAGATTTATCTTGGCCTGTTTGTCTCGCTGTACACGGCCGGAACCACTGAAAATACCGGGATTTACGAAAATGATTGCACACGGCGCTGTAACATCTTTAAACAGCGGCCCTTTCATCTGCAGACATGAATCTTTTTCCTTCTTTATTTTCCCTTCTGAGATTCAAAGTTTCGCTTGTTTGCACAACATCGCAAGATTTACACTTCCTTCTCCGAGTCCAAAGTCTTTACATTTCACACAACTTTTTCTCCCTCGAACAGCCGTGGAATTAGTCTCTCGGTGCGCAGGATAGCACTGCGGCTGCAGCAATAGCCGCGCGCGCGTCTCTGGGTATCGCTCGGTTCGCGTTTGTCTTCGCGCTATAAAGCCTCGTTGTGTTGCCGCAGCGAGTAACGTCTTGGTGCTTCGAAGCTTCTTTCTTCCCGGAGCTTTTTGACGACCGACGCACTAGCAGCTCCCTCGCTGTATACTTAACCGTATACGGCAGCGTAGCTTTGTACATACACGTATAGCTATATGTGTATATACATATACGTACGTGTGCTTTCATTTCGGCGTTTGGAGCGCGGTTTTATGGATTCACGACGGAAGCGCTGCCGCCGCGTCTCTGATACTTGCAGCGTAGAAGTCGTTGCTCGAGGAAACGCATATACGACGGCTGTAGACGGTTAGGGCACTGTAGTTATATGCGGATGGGGATGTGCATGGATATAGCAAAGTTTACGAATGAGAATGATTTTTAAACAGTTTATCGCGGGGCTTTCAGACTTTGTAAGGTTTAATAGTACAAACGCTAGATGGGCAGATAAAGTTCGACAAACGAGACATTTGAATGAAATATCGAGTATACGTGTATTCATCGATGATGAATACTCGTGTACGTAATTATTTATTTAAATGTGACACAATATCGATTCCCACTCGCAATACTACTGAAATTGTGAATTCCACAGAATCACAATTTTTCGATTGATGGATGATGATGGCATAAAGCAAATAATAAATCCTACCTAAAAAAATGCATGGCGCCATCTTGTAACACTTCTATAAGCCATCTGATTGGTTATTAGTTTTCGCACGCTATATAGAGATAGCGCGTGCAAACGTGAAGTGCTAACCTCCAAAAGTGAAGTTCTGAATTATAGATTATTCTATTTTGATGATGCATATGGATTTCTATGGAACCTCAAAAAGAATAAATTGAGAAAAAAATGACAATAAAAACGTGCCAAATGCGTCTGAAGTTGCTAGTATAAAAAACGATTTGACTATGCGAGAGATATAATCACGAACATTCGATACAAAACTTTCTTTAAAAATATTGTTTCAAAGTATCTGTTCACGAGTTCTCTGTTCTGCAGCGCTCAAGGATTTCTTTGTTTAATTTAAAGTCTGAACATCTTAAACTGATTTAAAACTTGTTAATTGTTTCAATTCTTATTTTCTTTTGAAATAACTTCAGTTCATTTTAGTCTCAACAAGTGAACCTCAAATTACTTTCGTGATTTGCATACTTTAATATCGATGAAAGGCTTATAACGGATTCTACCAATAATCCGCAGCTTTAACGTGCATATATTGCATGCAGCCCAATACGCATCGAAGAAAAAAAAACCTTAAGTAGTTCGTAAGTTATAATACCTGCTAGTTTTTCGAATAATAATAATTATTTTATGAAACCTTAGTCGTAGATATTCTAGTTCAGAATGTCATGTATCGATGTGCTTGGTTTTATTCGTGACATGGCATAAAAATGGGTAAGTGCTATAGTTATAGTTCAGGGTCACAAATAATTGTATTATACCAGGTTAGTTACTAAGAGTAAAAAAAATAACTTTCGTTTCAGAATCATCCCGTCCAAACTCTATAACCGAGTAGAGGTCCAAGTGGACAAAATTTATAAGAAAAAATTGTTGAAAAATCTTGAGCTTTCACCTTCTTCGTTTTGATCAGGATCCCCCTAACTGGAATATAAGAGCCGCTCGACGCACCTCAAGCAGAAACTACGTCAACTTTCTGGCAATGATATTCTTGGATCGTCTTCAGTCACACTTCATACGCGAATATGGAATACTCGACTCGATGAACGGAGCCAGCGCAGAAGAGCTACTTGAAAACCAATAGCGCGCGGACAGAACGAATCAGCCGGCCGGAAATAAGTATATAGATGTGAGAGCAAAAACTAGTCGAGAGACAGGAGGAGAGAACACGTGTGCGCTCGGTCGGCCGTCAGCGCGTGCACTGAATCGGTCGTCGCTCTTTCCCTCGCGCGGAGGAGACCAGACGAGACTAGCACACTCGCTATATAGTTCGAATGCGCGCGCGCCCCCGCAACGGCGGCCTCTTTGACGTTGCCGTCGCCATGGTGACCCAATCCGACGCGAATCGACGCGGGAAATCCGGAAAGCGCGTCGTGACACTGAGACGTGACTGTAGGAAGATGCAATATTTGAATAAATCAGAATTTCATGGCTTGGACATTTTTTCTGGGAGAAAATTTTATCCTTATTCTTATATATAAATCAGGAGCTTTCTTCTGCGTGATTTGTACTGATAATTAACTCGTGTGAATGCTACCATTGCATTGAACGTTACAGAAGTACTTTGAACGTTTTAAAAATATGTTTGGATCTGCTAGTCACTTTTTGTGTATAATCTTGTACTGGTGTAATATAATCGTCAAACAATCCTGTGATCTATAATCACGACACAGACGGGAATAAACAAGTTACTCATGGCAAAGTCGAGCTCGCTGAAGTTGCATAACAGATGTTCTTCGACGTACGATGCTGAAATAAGAGGAATTGTCGATGAAGAAGGTTACCGTTTTTGCTCTGATAAGAAACACGCTCACTCGACAATTAAAAAAAAAGCCTTCTCATGATTACTAAAACTTTTAAGATGCTTTAGATAAATATATGATATGCAGTAAAATTATATATTATATAATTGGTTTTACTGCAAATTTCAGTCCGTCAGACGACAATCAATCTTTTATTTGAAGCTGCTAAAGTAGACAAACGTTAATGGAAAAACTATTACATTGTCGTTTCAGAAAAGTCCAAACTTGCGTACATTTCTAAAATTCATTAACTTTAATGAGATTTTATTAATTAGCAAATTCCATTTTAATATATGAAAAGTGATAACTCTCCATTTCTCCACTTTTATTAATTAAAGAACATACCTTCGCAAACCAGAACTTGTATATATCTTTCTTTTTTATATACGATATAATTACATTAATGTTGGAAGGAAACGATTGGAAAACTGTCTAGTAAAACGCAGAAAAATATCGTTAGCGACGGCAAAAGTAGTAGCGACTTCTCTTTTTCTGTTTTTAAGTGCGTCCGAGAGCGAAATGTTTTATAAGAGATCCAAACGCAATGACTATCAAGCGTCAAGAAGATTACCCAGGCATCTGGAAAATTAACGTTCACAGCGCGTCTATATACCACACAGACGTAACCTTACGGAGAACTCGTTAATTTTACCAGCGTCGGTGTCAAATTATTCCTGAAATCACGCGCTCTTTTCTCTTGTCACGGTAGTGTAATGCTGCAAGTAATCATTTTTTTATTGATACATTAAAAAAAAGGATATTAAATTATAAAACCGTCATCGAATTGTTATTATGTTTTTAGTCATATTCTTGAACAGAAATAAAGATATTAATTATTTCAGTAGTATAAAGAGTTTCAAATTTCAATTCGTCTTATGAAGTGCATAACTACATATGTATAGTATTGTTGACGATCTCTATAGCATAATACGTTAGCTATGTTAAAAAAAACAAACGATATCTGATAAGCTGTCTTTCAGTGAAATTTGAAATTTGTATGTTTATTATGATTAAAAAGTTAAAAATTATTTTAGTCATAAGCATATATATTTATTTATAATATGAATGGAATAAAACGAAAATGTATATTTATTATTACGTTGTTATTTGATAACCTTTAAAACAATAATGTCTTGAGATTATTTTCAACATTCTAACCCAATCTTAATTTGTTACAATACTAAAAAATAATGTGAATAATCATTAAAGTTTAATGATTTAGAATATATAATACCTTGGATTCCGTAAATAAAAATGTTAGCATTAGAAAAAGAGTATAAGAGATTAAAAGTATATTTCGCAAAGTGTCCCACTAGATTAGTGGAATGAAAAAACCAAGCGAAAAAAAAAAATTAAAACAGTGCTACCTGCATAGTAGAACTTTTCACACCTATACTACAGCACCTACATCTCGATGAAAGATCTCTTTCCGACAGAGCTTCCATTACATTTTCGCATTCTCGTAATTGTTTAATCTTCAAATTGGACTCGTCGTTAAAAGCGATCGGGTCTCTTGCTTCCATCCTATACGGATACAGCGCGAGAGCGAGTCTGCAGAGTAAGAGAGAGAGAGAGAGAGAGAGAGACAGAGAGATAGAAGCAAGCCCGAGAAGTGCGAAGCTCTCGAGAGAGCCGTATCAGAATTAAGTCAATCAGATGCCCGCGCGCTCGTTCGTTCACTCGCTCCCTCGCGCGCTTTTGAAGGCGACCGGTCGGCCGTGCAGCAGCGGGAAAATTAAAGCTCGAGAAGAGCGAAGCGAAAGCCAGAGAGACACAGAGCGAAAGAGGAAGAGAGCGCAGAGAGAAGGAAATGAAAATCGAAGTTCCAGCACCTACGTGCCGTGCATACTATACATACAACTATGTGTGTGTGAGGGGGGGTGTCTGTATATATACACGTATATATGTATATATATGCTGGCGCCTCTGCATACCTCCCGCCCGTCCCCTCCGAGCCTTATTCCTGCTATTTTCTTTTCTGCCCGTATTCGATCCTTTTATTTTCGTGCCTCATATACTCCTCACTGGCCCGCCCCCTCCTCGAGTTTTTCACCCTTCAGCTCTTGCAGCTCTTCGAGCGTTATTTGCATTAAGAGCCACCGCACAGTTACGAGGGGATATAACTACGGACCAGCCAGCGACGTATACGTATAAGGTCATCGGAATATGCATGACAGAGGAGAGACCAAACGAGCCGCGCCTCCGCATGTACTCGTCCGCGCTCGCTAATTCGCGCGTGAGAGATCGGCATTTTTCATGAAGCGAGGAGACTATGTTTTTTTTCTCTACCACCCCGATCCCCCACACTTACCTTTCTTTCGCTTCTCCTCTTCTTTTCACTCGGTGCAAAGCTTTCCCTCTGCTCGTCCGACCTCGTTACGCGCGAGCTCGATTCGCTTTCGATTCCTCGAATTTGCCGACGCTATATCGCGCTCGTTTTGCACGTGCGCGGATCGAACCGAGAGACAAAAAGAGCGAGGCTATTATATTTTTGGGGGAATTAATCGACAAACCGTGTGTGCCAGTTTCTTTTGTCGAGAATTGCTGATGGCCATCGTTTTGTATATAGCGTTCAAAATTGATTTTAGAAATGAATCCTATTTCTGCTTGTACCATAAACTTGCAATAAGTGCAATAAGTACTTTTAGACATAAGCATTAGGCGTGCTCGAGCATTCATCGATGTGATATACTTCTTGCTTGTTCTACTCGAGCGGATTCCGCGCGTCGAGATCGCAGTAATCACTTACGCGACGACGTCGACGATATCGTCGTAGCGGTGAGCAAAAAAGCCCAAGTCCCAGGCACTCGAGACGTCGGGCATCGGCACAGTAGCTCCTCGCGCGCGCGCGTACGCTCCATCTGAGGACTTCTTCTTCTTCTTGCCCCCAGAGCTTTTTTGCCCACCTCGCGCACTCTCTTCGCTAGTCCGCGCTCGCAAGAAGGAGGAGGAAGCGGATAAGACGACGAGATTGGCAAACATGGTTGCCGAGGCAACGCGTCCAAGAGAGAGAGGCACTTCGGTCGGATGGGCAAAACACACGCGGCTCCTTGTCCACAGAGCTGCTGCCGCTGCGCACCGCCGCCACATGGGAGAGAGAGAGAAAGCCACGAGCACGCAATCTGCATCATGAAAATTAATAACTCGAGAGCTTCTATCGTGACTCGAGAAAAGTGTATGCATACGCCGCGAGCGCTTCTTCTTCTTCTTCTTTACCGACGTCGCGCAGAGGATACACAATGTATTCCGTTCATATAATTTCTCTGGGGATAAGTTAGCCAGATTGGACGTAGATTTTCATGAGACTTAGCCAGAGAGACTGCTTAACAGATTAATTCTAACCAGAATCGTTTGACTGATTTTTGACAGAACCGTTTGACTGAAATGGAAACTATAATTATTGTTATCTTGCAAACATATAGGATTGATCATGTATGTTGTCGCGCATCCCCGGTAGAAACTTTAATGCTTAATAAGCTAAGTTTTAGACGATTTACCTAAGTTATGGTTAACGATTTAACTAAATAAGTGTTTAAATGCTTAGATGTGACATCTTAACTCAGGATAAAATGAATCATTTACATGAAATTTGTCAAATCATTCTTTTTATTTGAAAGTTATAGAAAAATATCTTGGAATCATAAAAAATCTAAATATCTAAATATTCACAATAAAACATACATTACGCTCGAATGCCAGAAAAAAGGGAAAAACATCAGGGCTTTACTTAAAAAACATACCACGATGGTAAAAATAGAGAAGTCTCACTGAAGTCTTAATTAAAAATTCTACTTTGTTTTTTACATCAAAATTTGATAAAAAAAGGTCAGCTAAAAGTTAGCCTTTTAACGATTTTCACTCGTTAATTTTCTACCAGAGCATGATTTATACGTAAAAATCAGTCAGACAATGGAGTAATGCGCAAAGTGTGTGATCTCATTCTCAAATTTTGGCATAATACATTAAACTTCCCGGTATCTAAAAATACTGAAATATAAATTGCTTCAGTCGTTAACTAATATCTATTGATCAATATAAATCTTATCAAATCTTATCTTGTGGAGTCTTGAGAAAAATACGATAATATGTATCATGTTCTTTCAATTTGATACGATATTTTGCTCAGTCGAGATTGAGCTAAGCTTTATTACTAGAATAGTTTCTCAACGCATTCTCTGTTTCGATTTTAATTAAATCATCTTGGTGTTTCGCTGAGAGATATTTGCAACCAGTTATATTTGTCCGAAATAAAACAAAGGATTTAAAAAAAAATAAAAGTTTTTATTAACTCAGCGAAAACCTATTCCGGAAAGTAAGAACAAAATTATACTTTTTTTTTAAAAAATAGTGTTGTCATTATCACAAAACTTATTACATAAATCTTGTTTACGTTTTCAGCAATTAATCGACTTTATCATCAGTTATATTTAAAAGCAAGCAAGAAATAAACTATTGCAGCTGCTGTAACAATGTTTCTTAAAATAATCATACTTATTCCTGTAATTACATGGGTTAACTGCAAAGAGTCCCACTTTATAACAGGACCCACTTGGAAGAATGAAATAAGAAAATGCGCTAGTGGCGGTGGTGATGAGCGCACCTATACCTTTGAGCTTAAAACCTTGAGTTCTATAGGACTCAAGTATAGCGATATAAATCGGTCGACATCTATTGTGGCTCACGGACGTCTAGAAGTTTATACGAAAGGGACAGGTCTACTGAAAGAACCCAGTATGTCTTTAACAGTTTATAGCGAAGAGAATAATTACAAAATATTTTCCAATTCATGGACAGAATCGGCGAGGTTGGGATGGGCGTATCAGGAATGTAGGATCGGTATACAAATTAAAATACACACAGATGGTTTTATTGAATTGAACAATTACGTGTATGCTGGCTCTTGGGGGGCAGTTACCTGTGCTGAGACAAAAGCATACGTGGAAAAAATTGAAATTATTATTTAATAAGAATTTTAAAACTCAACAATATATCCCAGCATTTAATGTGACATAAAAATAAAACTGTATTATTTTTTTCAATAAATGATAGTTAAAACGTTCAAACTATTTATATTGTTTCTGACAATCTTTTCCGTATTTCCTGTACAATTTTGTCAATTTTTTGACAAAAGCATTTTGAGTTAGAGACAATGCACTAAAAGTAAACATAAAACTCATACTTCGTGATAACTAAAACATTACTGCTATCTTGAACAGCGCTTAGTTACTATTACAATACTTTGATCTGTAGTCTATGCTTTAAATAAAATATAAACACGCTCGTTCGGATAACGAACTAGTGCGCGTCAGAAACTTCGATATATAATAATGTAAACACTGAATCATTATCGTAACGCATAGCGCGACAAGCGACAACTATTTAAGGGGTCAAGCCTGGGTTAAAATTTTCAAAAAATCAATTTTTTTTTATTGATCGTTTCGATGGGAAATTTTTCGTAGAATATGCTCTTGAAACTGTTTTTAC
>UCOJ01002422.1:0-11973 GCA_900474305.1 Cecidostiba fungosa
CTCTCTCTCTCTCTCTCTCTCTCTCCCTCTCATACGGCCACTTCGCAGCTAACATCCCTACGTCTCACTCTTTCTCTCATAGCAATAGACGGCCTAAGGCCGCGTTTACATGGACTCTGGCAATCTTAAGAATAGCAATTTACAGAGACCGGGAGATTTGAATTAAATGTCGAAAGCTTAAACAATCATTATTATAAATGTTGTGATTCACTTTATGTATAGATATTGTAATATTTACATAAATAATCATATTTTAACATAGAAAATTACTATTTTTCTCGAAAATACGCTAGTAAATTTAATAATCTCAAAATAGCGGAAATCAATTGATACTGATACTCTATTTTAGGTTCATATTTTACTTACATATTTGTGTGAGAAGATAAACTGAATGTTGTTCTTATGAAAATATTACTACAACTTTCTCTAAAATGCGGCATATAATTTATAATAATGATTTTTTTATGCTTTCGACATTGAGTTCAAATATCCCGGTCTCTCTAATCTCCTGTTGTTAAGATTGTCAGACTCCATGTAAACGCGGCCTAATACTCAGCGCAAAATTAAAAATCAAATTAAATAATTGTCGTTTGTGCTTTTACAATAATCGGAAAGTGAAATGCAAATAAAATAAATTAACCTCTTAAACCAGGAGTTAATATCTATGCTTAATGGCAAATTCTTTTTAATTTTATAATTTTTGTAAACGTACAAACGACAATTAAGTAATAATTTGTTTAAAAAATTATTGATTTTGAATAATTTTTAACAGTTTTAGCAACCGCGAAATGCATGTAAACAAACATAAGGAGATACACGGAGGAATACGGAGGCACATGAAGGAACACAGACGCTGCTGTTCCTCGGTATTCCTCGATGTGCCTGCATTAACTTAAATGGCGATTTTCTCTAAATATAATTTTTATTGATTTTAGCTAGTACTCGGAGTGTCACTATGGTTAAGTAGATGGTAATAACGATTAAGCCATTAAACACTAAAGGTGACATCACTAATTTTTAGTGGAAAATTTATCTACTCATTATTATTTTTTGTTATAACTATTTATAACAATTTCATTTTACAGGGTTTAAAAGTGTTTTGTTTCCTTCATTTCTGCTCATCGAAGAGCACTAAAATTTTAAAGAGGTACTTGAAATACATGTAGTGTCCAGATGAGTGTGGGGATTTGAAAATAAATTTGATTTCAAAAAGTTATCTGTATTTTACAACGAACAAATTGGCACAAAATTTAAAAAAAAGACAAATATTATACATCGATTACCGATAACTTTTTGAAATCAAATTTATTTTTAAATCCCCACACTCATCTGGAAACTACATGTGTTTCAAGCACCGCTCTAAAATTTTAGTGCTCTTCATCCGCAGAATTACTTCAATGACCAGAATTGAAGTAAGTCTGCGGTAGCTGCAAAAATAAAAATTATGGATTTTGGCCTTCGAAGACATGTCATACTTGGTATATGGCATATATAAAAATTGTTTTATGTTTTTTTTAGTTTACCCGAGTACATTTAATATTTTAATCCTTATTTCAAACAATTTAAGATTTTGTCACGGATGAGCATAGGCTCCCGTAGCATCTCCCATGACGATTACTGGCGATGCTAGGACCGCATGGTCAGCAGTGAACGCCGCTGCGAGGAATTCGCACGCTGCAGAAATGCAACGCTTGCACTTCTGCACGTGAGATCGCCAGCCGCCGACGAGTCGCGTCGACGGCACAGCGAGCACCGGCGATCACCGGCGTTCACACACGGGAGCAGAGCACTCTCTTTCTCTACCAATAAAGTCTACCAACCACCCACCTCTGCCTCTTTATTTCGCTCTCCAGAAGAGCCCAGTTCACGTCCATCACACTGGCATCCTAAGCGGGACTTCGTCCATCACAATTTATATAAAAATAAAATAAAAATTTTCATTTTTTAACAATTTAAAGATGTATCCATCCCCTTAATTGTTGGTGCATATAAATGTAACTATTATTTGAGAATCGCGCTGAACTGTTCGACGTTACTGATAATAGTAACATGGACTTGGTATTGTTTCTTTTTTTTCGTCGCCATTCTCGGTTCAATACGGTTTCTATATTATTTCCTACGGGAAAGTGACAGCTCTTTTATTCATTCATTCATTCATTCATTCATTCTTTGGGGCAACTGCTGCACTCGTTGAGTACAACTGCTGTACCTTGTATTTGAGATAGCAGCAGCCTCGATTTTGGGAGCTCTGGTGCCCCAAAATGTGAGACGGCCGACGCTCCATCTATGAGTACTGCAGCGGCCTTGAAATAAATGCACCATTCTGCTTATAAATTCAAATAGATCGAATCGCACATACAATATACTTTTTACTATTCTATTTGTATTATATTTTTTAAATGTTGTTAATAAGTTTTAAAAATTTGAAAATAAATAAAATTTGGTGTTATAGATTTCGCAACCTTTATGAAAAATGATGTTCTCATTTACAAAATTACAAAATATATTTTAATATGAGATAATTATTATTTTTCTGAATAGACATAAGCGATGGAAGGTAAATTTGATTATATAACACAGGCCATCGCTATCATACACTTGCATGCGTTTAACCACATCTTCGACTACATTAACAGTTTGGGAATTTTCTACCAAAATTCCCTTTTCAAAATTGTATTTGCAGATGAAATCGATTATGATTTCAATTTTGAAATCACTTAAAAGCAACGAGATATGAGTGCTCATATAAAACAACGTATCTTGAGTCACTTCAGCTATGTTATATATAAATAAGATGATGTTAATCTATAGGTTATGTTTACATGGCCTAGGTTACGCGCGCATACATCAAGGTTATATCTAATGCGGATACGATAACATAACTAAAAAAACTTATAAATATACTTACACTCAAACATTATTCGGAGTTTCTCCAGATCTAGATATCTTTTGAAAAACAAATACATGATGCAGCGCACACGTACAGGGAGCCATCAGATACTGCAGAGTCACGAGGGTGAGGGAGCCGTCTCGCGTTTTTCGGGCAACAGCAGCGCCACAGCTTGTCAGCTGTTGTCCCTCTTTGGAGCAGCAACTTTACCGAACGAAAGGAACACTCTTCGGATGCTTTTGCAAGAGCAGTTGTACTACGTGGACTGCTGCTGCCCCAAATTTTTCTCAGTGTACACTGCGCATGTATAAGAATCATAGCCGTCGGCGACGCCGAAACTGTGTGCGCTACTAGTTTGTGTATATTATACACGAGAGAGAGAGAGGGAGGGAGGGAGAGAGAGAGAGATTCTGAGAGGTATGTGCGTAAAATGTACGTAAGACAGATGGGACAAGTAGGATTAGAGTAGCTTAGGCAATAGAACGGATTTGGAAAACCCTAGCCAGCAATCCATGCGCGGCGGGGCAATAAAAACTCGGGCCGTCTCCGAACGGGCCTTATGATGGGCAGCTGTCGGTCTAGCACAGGGCGTGGGAGGCTGAGGCGCTGCGATGTCTTAGCAGCCCCAAAAACTGCGAGAGCCGAGAAGTGTTGTGAGTTGGCGAGCGGGACGGTGTCTCTGCTCTTATAATAAGCGTCTAGCCGAGTTATACCTCAAGTGTTGTAATGGCTGATGTCTTTTGAATATTCCTTAAACTTTTCTACTATTAATAAATGTTAGCTAGATTCATCTTTATATAATAAAAAAACAGAGAGAGAGCTTTCCAAGTTCGACCTTTATAGCGTACGTACGTGGCCGGCGACTCTTCCCAGAGCCGGCAGGTACGAGGAGCCGTCGGAAGCCGCCGACGAGACTCCAGGGTACGAGAAGGTCCGGGGCAACATCCAGCACGAGAGATCAACCCAAGGCTTCGAGGCGAGGTGCAAATATCGACTAAGCTGAGAGGACAAGAGGCATCGGGCGACCAGCACGACAGCAATACGGCGAGCGACGGCAGCTACGCGTCATCCACAAGAACAGCGTAGCGACCATCACGAGCGTCTAACGTGAGTTGTAAAGTATCGGTAAACAGCCCACGCGTATTTTTCTCTCTCTCATTAGGATAGTGCTTGATGCACTTCGTGCACTCAAGCACGATAGATAGAGTAGGGCCGCAACGCGGAAAATCCTGCACACGAGCGACGGCCGATCTCGATGACCGTCTCGTCTAGTTTCACACGTACACCTCACGCAAAGCGAGATTGTATCTATCGGAGCAATCCGAACAAATTGTCAATTGTTCATTGAACAAATGTTAAAGAGCAAAGCCAGCCCAACAATAGTTAATAGAGGACATTCGAGAGTTTATCATTTGCACGCTAAGTCGATTCCAAACATTTCTTTAGCAGTCAAGCTTTAAGCTAGTTTAAATTAAAATTATTCCGTAGAGTCTTATATTATATTTACACAAGACCGAACGACAAAGCCCAATTTTGGGGCCGATGGTCATAAATTTGATAGCAAAATCGTAGAATTAATTATTTAAACGATTTTTTAAAATAAATTATTGCTTAATTGACTTTTTAAGGGTCAAGCCTAGGTTGGACGCTAAAATAATAAGTTTCAGTAATAAGCTTGTAGAAATATTTCTATTAAAGCAATCAAATTAAAACTTTTTTTACCGTAAACTACTCGATAATACCTATAATTTAACAGGCTTAGAACATTAAGATATTAATTATTTAATTAGTAAACTAATAGTCACTGTAGCAGTCTTTTTGTTGTAGGTATTTTGCGGCGTGCACTATTTTGAGCGACTGGAGCATGGAAAACAATTTTTTTTCTTGTTTTTTAATTTCATATAACACATACTAAAACTTAATAAACTAATTTTTTATAAATTGATTCCCTTAAGTTTTAGTATATATCATACAGAATCAAAAAAGCCGGAAAAATGTTTTCCGTGGTCCAGTCGCTCAGAATTGTGCATGCCGCAAAACACCTACAATAAAAACACTGCTACAATGACCATTAGTTTACTAAGTGAATAATTGATATTTTAATGTTCTAAACCCTTTAAATTATAAGTAAAACAGTTTTAAATGATCACTTTAATAGAAAAATTTCTACAAGTTTATTTCTGAAACTTATCATTAGCGTTCATGTATTATGTATTTTTGAAGTCAAGAAACCTACAGCGGATGAGGGGAAAAAATTGTCAAGACTTGTTTCCACCATTGTAGAATTGCTGAAACAGAGAATGGTGGGCGAATCTAAAAACAATGTATTAGCAAGTACAATCTATATAAAAAGGTCCTTTTTCGGATTAAGTATTTTAAAAGTAAGGAAAGCTACGGCGGATGAGGGGAAAACCATCATGTGTCACTTTTATTCTCATACATAATTTTCTAACATCTTTTTATGACAGCTTATGTGAAGTCAAAAAACAGTAATGGGAAATGTAGCGTATTACAAATTTTATGGTACATCTGAAACGTTGCTGGAATCGCACAGTTTGTTTTCGTATCGGAAAATCTACGGTCGACGAGGGGAAAAAACTGTAATCTCGTTTCCGCCACTGTAAAATTGCTTAAACAATTGTTTTTGCTAAATAATCGACTTAGAAAGGTGGGCGATTCTAACAATAAGAACAATGTATTTGCAAGTGCAATCTATATAAAAAGGTCCTTATTTACGAATTACGTATTTAAAAAGTAAAGAAAGCTACGGCGGACCAGGGGTAAAAAGCTATCAAGTCTTGTATTTGTAAATCCTCATTTCCACTGTAGCGTGCGTTCATGTGTAATTCTCCAGGTTAATGTCCATAATTTGTCATTATACTCTAAGCGACTGACTTGAGTATTAATCTTAGACTTACCCTGATAAAGCCTTTATTTTTAAGTTCAAATCAATACATTTTTTTTTAAATAAATGTTTCAATACCCTGGTAGCAAATTGCCGATAAGTTCTGGCCCGTTCTCTAGCCATTCGGTAGATTCGAAACCTAGAATCTCTCCAGAAATGAAGAGCGCTACTGGATTAAGACTCGTCACGCATGCGCGTGGATGCCTTTTTCGTATGCCGCGTCGCTCTACCATAACCTAATCTCACTTGTTTTCACGATCGAGCGCTAAAAAATGAAAATTTACAAATTGTTGATTTCGCTTGAAATTGCAGGCATTCTCTCTTCAAGAGAATTTTAATAGACGATCCTGAAATTATCTATGCATTCCATTTAATGTTTCTCGCGTGGTTCAAAAAAACTCTAATGATACTTTAAATGGAAAAGTAGTTTACCATTCCTCTGATGCCTTTATTTTTTTACAGAACAAAAAGATATTTTTGTATAGTTCACTAAAATATAATTTTATTTAACTAACCAAATTAAAATCAATCAAATCTGTAGTCGTTGTGATTTTTAATAAAAGTAGAAGATATACATCAATGTGCACCTTCTGCTTTACAAAGATTTGATGTAATGCACTTCGAGGACTTGTAAACCAAGTTTCAAGTCTTAGCGATGAACAAGTTTTGGAAGGTTCCATAATTTAAGATTTGAAACTCAAAAAATTGCATTTTTCTGAACTGGTCTATCGAACTGATGTGAAACTTGGTATACCAGTCCTCGAAGTGTATTACACCAAATCTGTGTAGTTTTGTGATTTAAAATAGAGTAGAAGATATACTTAGCTTTAAAGAACTCATGCCAAAATATTATTTGCACAGCACCTTACATCTTCTGCTTTATACTAAATCACCAAACTACACAGATTACACTTTGAAGACTTGTATACCAAGAAAGGTTCCATAATTTCAAGATTTGAAATTCAAAAAATTGAATTTTTCTGTACTTTTTTTCTGAACTGGTGAATCGACCAGAGGTTAAACGTGGTATACCAGTTAGTAGATATGCTGTAGGCAGACTGGCACGCCCGGATTCTGGTACACCCCGCCCTGTGCTAGAATACGTCGTGTGTATTTCAAATGGACGTGTACTGGCACACTCGCTCTCCTTTCCAAGTGTGTTGGAAAGGAGAGCGAGTGTAGATTTGATGTAATACACTTTGAAGACTTGTATATCAAGTTTCAAGTCTTAGCGATGAACTAATTTTGAAAGGTTCCATAATTTCAAGTTTTAAAATTCAAGAAATTGAATTTTTCTGAATAGGTGCATCGATCAGGGGTGAAACTTGGTAGAGAAATTTATATTTATCTATGAAATTGTTAGTTTTTTAAAAATAATTATCATTTGCAAATTCATTATTATTTACAAATGTACTACCTTATGTTTGTTTGTATAATATCATCATAAAGCGTAAGGTTATCGTATTCATTCATAGCGACGGAAAAATTCTACCTATATTCCTCCAAGTAATCATGTCTTTTTTATCGGGGTAACCATTTGGATTCTAACCTGAAATTCAGCTAGATTTGAAAAATCTCGGTAGTTGCTGGGGACTTTCTCGGCAACGCTGCTACCAGAGTATATATATATTTAAACAATATATTACACATTGAGGCCATGAATTAATTTAGAGGAAGCTACGTGATATTGTATTGGCAGCGGTTTCTTATAACTAACCAAATGTATTTATTAAGTGTACATATCTTGGAACAGATGAGCAAGCGCTAGCGAACGAGTCATGTTATGCTAGTCAATATTATGTAGATTATAATTGTAATCAATTAATTAGAAAATTTTATGATTTATACATAAATCTTTCGAAAAAATATAAAACATGTAAAAATTTAATTCTACAATACTTACAATTGACTAACATAAATATTCGAATGTGTAACATTGTAACCTTTAAATTTCAAGAAATTCAATTCTTATTTTAAAAATGATTATTAAATGCCTTTGACATTCCTTGGAGTAAGACTAAAATAAGTGAATTTTGACATAAAACGCGGACAGAGAGCTTAGCTCCACCGCTTTGAAACCCGGACAGATGTCAGCGGTAATATCCGCCTTTTATCGTATTGACAAAATTTACGATACCCATTATAAATAAACAGACTCCTCTCTTCTCTCAATCTCGCATCACACTCTCCCCGCTATTCCTAAACTCCCATTTCAGTGTCCTCGCTGAGACTCCCCTTTCTGATTTCTCTCCTATCTCTCACTCTTCCTACTGCGGTCGCCTATGAGTTCAGAGTTATATAGCGATACTACTATACAATAATAATTTTGAATGCTTAAATAGTGTGAAGAGACACTTTCTTACACTTTTAAACATTTTATTATAATGAAATTTGTTTATTAAGTTCTGCAATAAATATAATTAATTTTTTTATTCTAATAAAACTAAATTGTTTTAATTAATATTTAGTTTGTTACACAACTTATTAAAAATATTCTTCTTAACTGTTGCAGGAAATATTTAGGGGATAGCGAAAGAAAACAACTGTCAAGTCAAGCCTTGACACTATGCTTGCAGTGTTTACGTAATAAAATAAAGATTGACGATTCTATTAAAATTTTTGACAAAAATGAACAAAAACTGGTATTACTAGATGTTTTTCATGCATATCAAAACATAAAAAATATGCCTGAGTTTGAGATTATTGAATTGCCAAAGATTAAAAAGTTGCTTGAAGATGCATATTTGTCACTCAGTTCTAATTTTGTAAGTTATTTTAAAATACTTCAAATGTATTTTGTGTGATACTTGTTTATCATTAGAATGTTTTTTTGTAGACCGCGCACGGAAATACTTTTGAAATTGCAATTGAATTTTGCCGTCAATCAATTCGAGGATGTAAAACGAAAGTTGTAGGTAATGACATAACTATCAACCCACGAATAATCACAGCAAATGCAAATCAAATGGTAAATATTCAAGTCATATTATCTTACTTTTTCTCCAACTGCAAGAGCACACAATTATTATATATTTTCAAATTTTTAGTCTTCACCTGATGCTGAAAAATCTTTTGTTCCAAATTTGCAAGTTACAAGCCAGCAGCGAAGATCTCAAAAAAGTTTAAGCGGTGGAAGACCACGTGGACGACCACCAAGTACATCGAAATTCATCCAGGCTATAAATAACACTCATATTACTCAAAATCAAACCGAATCTAAACCGACTATTTCTAATGATGCATACATATCACGTTCTATTAATTTATCGAATAGTCCTTACATAAATTCATTTTTTAATCAAAAAATGCTGTCTGTTATGTTTGGATCAGGTGTTAATACAAATATGTTCGAATACTTGAATCAAGTTGGAAACTATGAAAATGCAATAAGACAGTATCAAAATAACTTAAATACAAATCTTCGCGTGGAAGTAAATTATTGCAAAAAAGAAACAAATCAGCAATCGCCTCATAAAACCTTGAATAATATCAGTACTGTAGAAAATTGTTTGAGTTCTGTCAAGGACAGAAAAGATATATCAATAACACCGGTTGCTTTATCCAACAGTAATATGAAGCCAAATTCTGTTGATGCATTATCTTTTCATGAATCTAAAAATAATCCTACTATATCACTTTCAGTATCTAAACCAATACAGAGGTTGCAATTTTCTTCGCTAAACCAAGCCTCATCTCAAATGCACCAATCTTCTTTACCACCAATATCTGATATTCAGAAATCTTTATCTATACACTCATTATCTTCAGATAATATACCAAGTAATTATTACACGACTAATGCTTTAAAAGATCAATTTACTCTTTTACCTGCTGAAAGACGTATCCATAGCTCGCAACAAAATCTTTCATTACAGCATAAGCTTTTGTCTAAGAAGCAACGTCAACAACTTTATGAATCCTCACAACAATTTGATTCAACAAAAAAGCATAAATCACATAGAGTAATTACTAGTTCAACAAACAGTGGTATTGCTCCTTATGCATCTCCAAGTACTCATAGTATAGCTGAAGGCAACAGTTATCTAAATTCTTCTAATACAAAAAAGTCTTTAAGTTGTATTCAAAAACCAATTCAATCTAATATTTCTTTTGCGCCCTCATTGGCGACATCTACACAAAATATCAATAATTCCTTCTCTATGATTTCACAACTGCAGCAGCAATCACATCTTGAAATAATTCCCCAAACTAGCGTGAGATCTGAAACCGAAAACATTTTCAAAAGATCTTTTCCCGAACAAAACCAATCTGAATTATCAACTTTCGTAAAAAAGAATAGTAATTCAGTTTTTGAATTGCCCAAACAAAAAGTTACCATCCCTTTCAGTGCTGTAGGAAAAATGAAGAAACAAGACAAATCTAAAAACGATAAAGTTGAAATAATAACTTTAGATGATTAAATGAGTTTCTAATTGTTGTTAATGATAATGAAATATTACTAAGAAGATTTTGCATAAATATGTACTTCCATAATTTTAAAGAAAATAAAAAAGTAAAAAAAAAATGTCTATATACCAAATTTAATACAAAAATAATAGTATATTGTGTATCAAGGGCTTAAAGTGGTTTTTTTTAGAACGAGTGTGGAAATTGCAGTACGAGTCGGGGCGACCTAACATGAACCGACGGCGAGTGTATAAGCGAGTACTCATAGTGCAACCACACGAGGAGAAAAAAAAACCACTTAGCCCTTGGTATACACCATATTTTTTGTGACGCACGTACGTATTTTCGCATTTTGAATTTCACGTTAGTTCAGAAGATTTTTTAATAAAGTGAGTAGCGGACGAGCAAGTATTTTTTCGCCTGCTGCTGCATTTTATCGTCCGCGGTCGGAAAACGACTGCTTTTGTCCCTAATTTTAGGTTAAAAAAACGCGAAAATCGTGCATGTGTTACAAAAAAAGGTTTATGTTCAAAGATGGTCTATACTGAGACGAATGAAACATAGTACGTGCTTCACAAAAAATATAGTGTGCACTAAGGACTAAGTTGGCTTTCTAAACTCGTATTGTTGCAGTACCTGCCTTTGTTTCATAGCCAGTTCTCCTCGACTCGCACTCCAAAGTCCAAACTCTGTATAAAAAAACCCACATTACGCCGATGGCACACAATATACTATAAATTGATCTGGCAACTATGAAATGATTATGAGAAATAGCCAGGTAGCTTCTGATGAAACACTTTCTCTCATGTGTTTGGAGAATTTGATGGAATAAACACGAAACCCAGAAATTTCATATTGACAGTGTTTCTTGTATTGTACACTAAATAGAAAGAGACTCGAGAACTTACAGTCAATTGAAGCATTATTTACAAAGATGTAAATGATTTTTTGACCCACTAGATGTAAAACTCGACTCCTCATGCTTAATTAGTGGGCGCAAAGTACTCCAAAATAAATCATAATCCATAAATCATGCATTATTTTAGCGGGTGCAAAGTGAGCACTTAGAGGCCGCTAAAATAATGTGCACCATAGGCGTAAGTAGGACATTTTGCAACCGCAACACAAGCATGATAAGTTAATTTTAGCCCCCAGGGGGTCAAAATAGTATATTGTGTGCCAAGTGCGTAAAGTGGGCTTTCTCAGACCGAGTGTGCAGTTTGCAGTACGAGTTAGGGCGAGTTAGCCCGAGCCGAATGAGAGTACTGCAACTAGACGAGGTCAATAAGCCCTCCTAGAATTTGGTGCACACCATATTTTTTGCAACGCATGCATACATTTTTGCGTTATTACGAATATAAAACCAATAAAATTTTCAAAATTTTCAAAATTTTCGAAATTTTAAAGGAAAACTCAAAATTTGAAATTTAAAAAAAGACGTGAGCTGTCGTGGGACACCTGGTAGGAGCGAAGCTTGTAAGTATAATTAAATATTTATTTTGTATAGATATTGGAACCGTAAAATTAATGAAGAATACGTCCTTTTTGGTAAAGCATTATTTTTTATCTCTTTTAAAAAAAGTGATGACCGGATGTTTTGAAGAAGTTAATAAAGCGATTTCATTGGTTGGGAAACAAATATCCGTTCTGAAGATAGTTACGATTTTAAACGTGTAACCTCAAAAAAATTAGGCGCGCGCTGGATTTTGCTAGTATATTTACAAAAATAGTACAGTTATATACACACACACACACACACACACATATATAT
>UCOJ01002423.1:0-11893 GCA_900474305.1 Cecidostiba fungosa
ATTAGTATCTTTCGTCGTTTGCTATTTTGTGGCGCGAAATCTAGATTTGAATTGACTTTCGGACCCCCTTAATGACCCATCTGCACAACCGCTGTACTCCAAACGGTCCCAAGCTTAGCCGTTTATGAGTAGATCATTTTTTTACTATCATCTCAGTTTCTTCATGCAATTCAGTCTATGAACATGTTTTTGTAATAACTTTGAATCTTGAAAAAAAAAATTTTGTTTATAATTTGTTTTTGCGCAAATGATTATCCATTATCGCTCATCGAACCGTAGATTTACAACCAATAAATTAGCTGCAGCAATATATTAGTAGAAAAAATACCAGGTGCAGATAAAAAGAAAGTGTGAAATATCGTTTGCGTCAACGATGAAAAAAAAACGTATGTTTCTTTATGTCAACATTTTAATATCAAATAAAACAAATATTAAGATATATAAGTTTTCTAATACTTGCATGAAAAATAGTATATACCTATATAGTTTACTAAAGCGTAAATGCGTTGTGCCGCAAATGCGCGCTGGCCCATAAGGTACTGGACAAAATAAAAGGTCCTTTAGCACGTACTACCCAATGAAATTGGTACATTTTTCATAGAATGACAGAGGGACTCCGATATATTTTATAGATATTATAAATATGTTTTACATTAATTGAAAAATTAAATTTTGCAAAAAAAGACCAATGTATTCAAATACAATTTTATATTTTGTCAGTCGACCTTATTTTTTATTGCGCTTTGACGCAGCAATGCTCTTATCAGTACTATAAACTTACTTTACAAGCAATAACAATTTATAGCTTTTGTATAATAGTACACTGTACAGTACTTGCACAATTTTTTCCAACATGCAAATCAACTATATCAATATCATTACCAAAATCTTAACAATTCTTACATTTTAAAACTGAACAATGAGATGATATTGCTTTATTTTACAATTTTACAGTCAAAAGATATACACAAGATTGTTTTCCCATTTACAAAAACGATTAATATTTTTTCATACTTCGTCTACAAGTCACACTTATATAAGTACGATATCGTCGCTAAACTCCTACGAAGACTAGCACAACTCAAAAGGCCTATTTTAATTTGACATTTTCAAGACCCGATATACTAAAAGTATACGAATTTATTTTACTCCGGTGCCCCCCCCCCTCCAAAGAATGTTGGATTAAAATCGGCCTTTTTTGAATTGTGAGAACCAACGATATATTGCATCAATTAGTTATTTTTTGTTATATGTTATCCTTTTTTATTATATGTTGTATGTTGTGCATGCTCCAATCCATTCAAAATCTTCGATTGCAGTGATCCAGTGATATCGATGATGGATCCAGCTAGGACATTAGCTATGATGCTGGTCATATGTTTATTAGCTTTATTAATAGATTTATGGGCTATTCGCAAAAATGTTTCCTCAGCAATCTTAGTGATTTCCTTCTTAAAAAAAGGAAGCGCAACATTTGTTACTCTATTAGCAAGCCAACCAAGTATTGCTTCACTCTTCATGTCAACCGTTGTCAGTCTAAAAAAAATTTAACATTTTAATTTCTCCAAATTTGCATAAAAAGATGTATACATATAAGTATTACGCACCCAATATGTTGGATCTTCAATCGCGGTTCAACGATCTTTAATTGATTTATTATGAAGTCAACCCGCATAATGGCAGTGACGTTTTCTACAGTAGTATTCAAAATGCCACTGTCTGCATAAACTGCTGTTGAATAGCTGTAATTGAATTTTCCGTACAATTTATCAATGTGAATTTTTCCTTGTACACGTACTATGGAGGGTAGAAAGTTGAGAGAAAATTCTCCTGCTCTTTTAAAATTTGAACCACCACTCATGATTCCGTTCGTAAGATTAAACTGTACCGTCAGTGTGCTGAATGGAATATTCTGTGGGCAGGAAATAACAAACAAGGTTTTGTGTTTTGTTATAAATAATAATTATTTGAAATATTAAACATAAAGTAGTTATGTTGAGCCAGTAACGATATGGTTGTGAATACTTAATCTACTCATCGAATCAAAAATAAATTTTATAATTACAATTTTAAGAGTTAACTCTTAAAATGATAATAGACTATAGAATAAGTAAAAGAAATAACAATTTAGAAGCACTTACTATCGATTATTTGCTCTTTTTTTAGTAACAACTTACCACGGTAAGATTTTGATGCACAGTAGGTACTTTTACAGGATCAAAACCGAATCTTTTTATGGCCCTGCGTATATTCACTATATTGTCGTCGATCAAGTCATTTATGGGCATACTATTGTTGGTAATATCGAAATCACTTAAAAATATTAAACATATTTTATTAATATTTTTTTACTTTGTCAGATCATTGAGTTATTTGAATTAAATAAAAATATAAATACTTACGCGCAACTACAAGATGTGAGAAAAATAATAAAAAGACAAAAATGCAACCAAGACATTGTAAAAAAATTATTGCTATTGGAATTCAACAAAAAAATAAAATAATGACTACTAATATCACTCCTTGAGTAACAGTAGACAAATGAATAGAATTATAGTTTCGGTGCCTGTTATTTAGCTTAATACATGGAAGACAATTTCAAATGAATTTCATATCTATAACGATATTTGTAGGCACACATGTCAATGACATTAATTTTTCAAATAGACGATCCGTGCTAGCTTGAAAAAGATACGTGTAAAATAAATATAATACTTGCGCAATTCTCAGAAGAATAAAGTACAAATTATTTTTAGAATTTAACAAGTTACTAAACCGATCTAAACGCGTACGCAGTATATTTCGTATACTTGCTTTTAAATTCACATGCAAAAACTATTTTTTATATATATTTTTATAGCACTGCAATATCATCTTTACTTAACGTGATGACAAAAGATGTTAAAAGTTGCTAACTTTTATAAAATATATTTATAAGTCTATATATTTAGTGCAGTTAATCTAGTAATTATAATAACAGGGTTGCCCGAAAACGTGAAAAGTACTACGATAATTTCACATCCCATTTCTAAAAAGACGTAGTTCGTTTATTACAAACATATGAATTTATGAGGGTGATCAATTGCGTGCCCTAATTATTGGAATAGTCATTTCATAAAAGCATTTCCTATATCCATTGGCGCAAATGTTTGTTAATGCATAGGTATTCAACGTAAATTAAAAGAATGGACGCACGCATTTGTAGTAATATTAAGTATATTTATAATAATTATAGACAACTATAAGTCCGGAATTACTGTGCAATTTTGCATTTTAGCATGCGTTTATATTTTAAAATTTTACTACAAGTGCCGATTGTACAACGGAACCTTATTTTTTTAAACTACCGGATCAAAATAAATTTTAGAATTAGCGTATTCTATATATATTTTTAGGACGCATGAACAACAATTTTTTGTAAAAATTAAACAGTACGCATTCCATATCCATAACAGATTTGACTAGTGTGGTTTACTAATAAAACTTTCTAAAACAATTAGATTTCTAAAACAATTTACATTTTTACTAAATTAATTAGCCAAATTATTTAACATTATCGGTTGTATATTGACGTCTTAATAATACAAGATATTTTGTCTGTACATATTTTCAGGATAATAGACACTATCTGGCATTTCTGTATAGGATCAAAGCCAACACTTTTTACATAAATACGGCTGAATTTTCTAAATATCTATATCTAATTAATTATGTACGTTTTGTAAACTAAAATTTCTAAATATCTGTCTCATTAATTATGCAGGTTTTGTTTAGTAATGTTATTAATAGTACATTGTGCAAATAGGAGGAAGGGGGGGGGGAGGAATTGGCTTTTTCTAGCGGAGGATTATGTTTGAGCACGACGAGTGGGAATCGAAGGCGCCCGAGACGGAGATGAGTGTTCACAACATCATCCGAATCCAAAAAAGCCACTTTTCTCCTCTTTTTACACACCGTGATTTTTTTAACTACTATAAATGAGCCCTTTATTGTGCATGGAAAATGAATAGGAAATTGAGGACAAAATTTTGTTCTTCCCTCTACGTAGAAAAATTCGATTTTCCATTCGTTTTTCGTGCATGGAAAAGGAAATTTTTCTTGCACGTGTTGAAAAAATGTTATTGTTCATTTGGTGGATTAACGAACCTGTGTTTATTCAAGAAGAAAATTACTATGGACTATGGTAGTTCTTACGAAATTCAGAATGTATACTTATTGATAAGGAAGAATTCAAAAACGATGAACACATGTTTCATTCATCAATATTTTAGATTGTGCAATAGTGTTGCTTAACACTTAATTATTCTCACATAGTTGATTCTATTAGTAAAAAGATTAAATTTATTTCAATCAAAATCTTAAAACATATCGTAAAACTTATATACCAATTATGCAAGCGTACTGAACATATATTTTATATACAGATGGAGCAATAGTATATTGTGTACCAAGGGCGTAAAGTGGGCTCTTTGTAGACCGATTTTTGGAGTTTGCAGTGCGAATCGAAGGCGAGCTAGCATGAGCCGAATACCGTCTGCAACCACATGAAGTTAAAAAGCCCACGTTAGCCCTTGGTGCAGATAATATTTTTTGTAACGTATTGATTTCTGCGTTTTTTGGCAAATCAATACATGCGTAGAAAAAGTAGGTATGTATCTGATTATTCATTTATCGGCTGGTAGACAAACAAAAAAAAAAAAAAAAAAAAAAATTGGCAGCGTGCATCAATAATTTTTACCAGCTGCCAATTTTTTCACTGTATACGTTCGTGCTAATAAAGAAATAAAAGCCAAGAGTAATATGAGAGTTATTCACATATTGGATCACAAATATAGAAAACCTGATATAATAGTATTTCATTAATATCTGCAGATAAGGAAAATTACAAATCTGGAGTTTCGAAACATTGTAAAATATTTATATTTTACAAATATTGGCTAATTATTATTTATCCAGAATTCCTTTCGAAATAAATGACGTTACTTATTTTACTTTGTTTGATTAGTTATACTTTCCTATTGCTATATTTAGAAAAAATGCTTAGTAGATAAATTTATAAATTTCAATATATTTTTTTTTATTAGTTAATTTATTCTCTTATAACAATTTTAAAATTTATGGTAGTTCTTTTTAAAAAAACTTTTAAAATAAAAAAGGAACGCCATGCATTTGTTCTAGAAATTATGCTACGTAATTCTGAAAAAAAAAACATTTTGATAAGATGTTAAAATTTTATTTCAGTAACATATCGTGAGAGTCGATTTTATAACGATGGCAGCTTTTTAACACTACAATTTTGGCGGTTTTTTGCTACTAATAGCATAACTGGATGATTTTCTCAGTTCAAATTTGAAAATTAAAGTAATATGATTTTATTTGTTTAAAACTGTATTATACTTGGGCAAGAAAAATCAACTACCTATATAAAAATTCGAAAATTTTTAATGAGTATATTGACAAAAACATCTGCTTTTTTATTGCAATATCTGTTATAAATTGATGATAAAAATTATAAGGAGCTTTCGTACCGTGGTCGTGCCTCAAGAACCATATACAAAAGATCCTATTCGTGTCATCTATGTATGGATTGCAAATTGCATACTAATTATTCATTGTGACCTTTAAGATTAAATGTATTTAATAAAAATGTTCCATTGTGCTAAATTTTAGAATTATTATTATGCAGCTGTAGTAGTTTACATCAATGTATTACAAAAATATTGTATTTCTAATTTTGGGGGTGCGTTTGGCAAAAGAAATGTTATACATAGTCTTTTTTTATTATTATTTCATTTTATTAATAACTGGATCAGATATTTTTGTCGCTATACGACGCCTTAAATATAAATTTTTAATTAATGATAATAAAATAAATAGAAAAGTAAGAATAATGAATATAATAAAATTCTACAATATTTCTATAAGCAATATATCTGCATTAATTCGTATTTACATGACTGTAATAAACAAAATTTTCTTCTCTCCCTGTAATCGTTGTACAAACAATATATTTATTTAGAGTTGGCTTTTTTACTTCTTTGAAGTAACTTATGAAAACAATGGCACTGTACAATTTACTACAAACTCAACGATTAATTTAAAGCATTTACAACTGTTTGCAGCAATATACGACAATAATAAAAATAGGTTGATTGTTAATCATAACCAATAATCATCCCAGTATTAATAGCACCTTTAAAGAAAGTTATACTTGATTTTCGCACTATAATTGTCTATTTATCGTCGAATCGTCATTCTCACATACGTAACCACTACATTACATTGTAGTATTTAAAAAACTAGTCTGTACAACAAGACATTAAAATATTATATTTATGTAACACCTAAATTAAGTCTGCGCCGAGCCGTAAGTACCAATTGGTGGTCGATACTGTTTCGGAAGAGTCATAATCTGTAAGCTGTTAAATGCATATTTTCGCACCCCAATGTTCTTCCACGTGTTTTCTCTTCGACATCCCTCGCTTTTGAAAAAAAGAATGTTTATCATTTTATATATATATATTTTTAATTCATGAATAAACTTAAATCAAGTTACGTTTTTATTAAAATTTTTACCTTCGCATGCAGTCTAGAGCTCTAATTAATTCATGCTCAGCCAGGTGATACTCTGTTGCAAGAATATTAACTTGTTCCAAAGTAATGGACATGCCAGTGCGATCCTTCGCACTTTTGCAACTCGTAAATCTCAACCCTCGCATACGTCTGCATATTTGCGAAGATAATTGTAATATCTCCACATTTTTGTTAACTTTTGCTTGAACTGAAGACTTTAGATTTATCATCATATCGGCCAAAGTTTGATTAAGAGCCGATCGTGTTCCAACTACAAAAAAATAGCGATACAAAATATAAATAATAATAATGTTTTAGAACAATTATGTTAATTTGGATAATTCTATTCTAAATAAACGTACATCTTGCGGATGCAGGTTCAGTTGGTAGATTCAATTTCTTAAATCTCAAATAATATTCGTTTAGTCTGTCGAAGTTATCCACGTTACTTTTTTCTTGAGGTTTTGTTGTTCCAAGGCTTTCTGCTAGGGAAGCCATTTCATTGATTCCGATATTGAAAAATACGGGTGTCACGTTGAAAGAGAGAGTTTGCTTGGAAGAGGGTACTAACGGAAGTAAGGAATATATGGCATCTGGCACTGGAAGAAGCACCGTCAAAGCAGTTCGTGATCCGATCACCCTGGGCGACGGAAATTGTGTGGCTTTTGATTTCCCATCTACTCGACTAAAATTAATTCATAATTGTATTGCATAAATCACGATTTTATTAAGTTTCAAGAATATTAAATTATTTTTTAAATATTTCAAAACAGAATTTTAAAGGTCTAGTTTTGTTAAATACCTGGTATGGATACCGCACCGCGACAAAGTAAAGGTAACTGTATGCATGTCTTCAACAGCAACAGCCATATCCCCCCACATATCAATTTCATCCCCGTAGTAACTCAACAAGCCCTCAAAGGACACAAGTGGACCGAGTGTTGTTAAGATTAGTAAAAACATGGGATCTGGTCGTTGACACCAAAGTTTTGCCATCAAACCAGAAACTAGAGCCGTCAGCTATATAACACAAAACAACAATTTTAATAAATTAATTATTATATTGAATCATGAGTATCCTCGTCCGAGACGTACAACGTTAAAATTTTAAGTAATGCAATAAAAGTTAAAAAATAATTTAATTAATACCGCTTGACTGAAGCACACATCTCGACGATATCGAACATTGCACACACGAATGGCCGTTTTGGTATCCTCTTGCACTCTGAAAACCGAGTGTGTGAGCCGAGCTGTCTTTAGCAGGCCGTCCATAGCTTGGCGTAGTTTCTTCATGCTTGGCCTTAATTCACTCGTCCAGTCGACGATCGAGGCAAAGTCCAGACCCTCCGTGAACTTATTCCTCTGGTTGGAATTGCTCTTTATCACTCGCGTCATGGAGTCCATGGCTTGGCACACTTTATCGGAAGACGTATTACAATAAATCACAGTTGTCCCTATGTAAAGCGTGCATGTTCCATGAATATGAATTAAAAAAATTAAAATAGTATGCAAGAAGATTGTGAATTTTCATGAGTAAACAATTTCTGTATTGTTTTATCTGGATAAAAATAAAAAAGAACGTATGCAATGAAATGTGCGTTTGACTTGTGCAAAGATAACATAGAGTAATAGGATCCGATCGACCAATAATAACAATAAGATAAGAACACATATTTTCAGAGCATTTTCAAATTTCCATTTATAGCATTATAGGTGAGTTTCTAATTTTAAATTGAGTTTTGCCAAATTTTAGTTAAATTTTGTCGTTATGAATATCTATATATTCGTCATCAATGAAATAGAAGTTGAAATTAATCGTAGTTTTTGTAATTAATTGTTTCTTTTGAGTGTATGTTTCCAAACATGCAATATCAACAGGTAATATTTACCCTTTTCACAATCTATATTACAACGTCAATCATCAATAATTCACATACCTTCTTTCGCTTTAGACACAGCAGAATTCTGCTTATCGGTTCCGCTCTGTTGCGCACCATTTTCTAGCAATTTGCTCGCTTCTTCACTCTTGATTCCATTCTTTGGCTGAATTGTCACCACCGCACTAGCGTTATTCCTGTTATTGGCCAGGCAACTCTTCAGCGTTTGATTTCTGTCTATACCATTTTTATTGCGCAGCCTCACCGCAGGACTGCTGCAACGTCCGCAAAGGAATTTCACCTTTGATACGAGGCACATAACACTCGCCTCGATGTTCAGCTGTGTGAGATCCCAGGGCTCGGGTTCATCGGTAGGTTTGTAGTAATTGGCAGACGGAGAATTGCACATCTTTTGCGTGTCAAGGAAGCGTTTGCTCAGGTCCAAGTCGTTGGCACGGTCGAATTCGGCTTTTTCTTCATCCTCGTTATTGTGATTATTGTTGTTCTCGCCATTGAGGTTTTCTTTCTCAGCAGTCTCGGTTGTATCAGTCTCTTTAGGTTCGTCCTCGACCTGCGTTAATGATATTATGAAATTCGGTACGGAAACTTGTTAAACAATGTGAATCTTACCTCTGGGAATATCACGAAATTCTCATCAGTCTGCTGTTTATCCGTGTTACTATTAATTTCATTATTCGCTGCGAAACTGACGTACTTGCTTCTCGCGCTTTCTTTTGCCCAAATGTCCTGTACACATTCAGGAGTGTCTGGCGTTACGAATTCGTCAAAATCTGGGCTCCTCAAATCGAAATTCAGTTGCTGCGTAATTCTCTTGAACGGAGAAAGCGATTGATTGACTTTAAAGTTGAGCGTAAGTGAGTCGTCATTGTTTATGTCCTCTTGAACCTTGGCTACTTTGTGCTCCTCCAAGAACGTGAGTGCCTCTTCTACCAAACCGGGATCCCAAAGACTGAGAAGTATACGGGTCTTCGAGACCATGTCCTCGCAAATGGGTAGCATACCACTAGTCTGTTTTTCCTTTGCCAGTTTCATGAGTGACCGCATCGCTTCCACCACGTCACGGCGGAGTTGTTTGATGGCTTGGATCGCATCGTGGGCCATCGAGATCTTTGATGTGCCTTGGTAGAGCTGAGTGCCTCGCACCGGGGACTCTTTCAAAGCTTGCACTAACCTGCGTAAATAAACAGAAATTAAGTAAATGTTTTAAAGTTAAAAGCAAAATTTAGCACAAATATTTCCTCACCTTAAAAGACCGCCGTTTTTATTTTTGTGAGAATGAGCAGTAAAAGCTCCGACACTCATAAAATCGTACAGTCCACATTTGTTCAACGTATCGTTATGGACCCACATTCTTTGTAAATGTAAATTAAGAGGTGCGAACTCCAACGATCTCTCATTCTTCCGTGACGATTGTTTAAAATAGCTCCCTGTGAAAGATATTTTTCATGAGTAGGTTAAGTATAACGTATGTGCTTTAACGAGTTTTCAATGTTTACCTTTAAAGGCAGCTAGATTCTCTTTGGCTTGAGAATAAGAGTGTAAAAGATGCAAATGTCGATCAAGAAGCTCTACTTGTTTGGTATGCCAAGGTTCCCTCAACTCGCCCATACCGGCCACTTCTTGCAGAAGTTCCTTTTCTTCTTGAATCCAAATTCCCCTGCAACATTTTTTTCCATTAAAATTAAATCAGTTTTTTTTATTTAAAACAAAGAAGAGTCGAGTGTAAACAATGAACGTACAACAGTTGTTGGGGAAATTGAAAGCACAATTTGCTTTCAGCCATCGTCTCGTGAACGCAGATATCACCGCCCAGGCCAGAATGAAATCTGCAAACATCGTGAGAATTGTGAATAATTGGTTAAAAAGTCAATCGATCATTTACATTACAGAGTAAAATTCTCTCTCGCGTAACACATAGTCGGAACGTACCTGTATGTCTGGATATGTGGATTGGCAAAAAGAAGTTTTAATTGTCCCTGATGCGGGAGTTTGATTTTCGTACCCAATCTCGGAGGAAGTGACTGTGAACGTCTATGACAATACATTTGATTGGTGGTACTTGGCACATTTCTCGAAGGCGTACTTTCAGTACTGTTCCCTTTATCTTCGGCTTCCAAGTTCCACACGTTGATCTTGAGAAAGCCTACCGTCGTGGCTTTTGCCGATTTCAGCGGAATCCTCAATCTGCAATGAACGCCGAATAAATAAGCTAAAAAGCTCGCAGTAACATTTGAAAAAAAAAGATAAGAAATGCATCACCGACCTCGGCGTGTCCTGGACAGCGCTGAAGGTCATGACGGCACTGCCGATCGGAGTGGCCGTCTGGCTGACCCTCTCTCTGACGTCGTAGGCGGTGATACGTAGTCGACACTCAGCGGAGATGCCATCGCTCGCGCGGAAGCTCACCGTCGTCAGGAAGCCCGGATTGCTGCTCTTCTCCACGACCTCGGTGCGCGCATACTTGACCCACGTCTTGGCGTGGCAGGTCTGCACGTCGACCTCGAGCACGGGGTTCGGTGGCCGGCCGTGACCGTCGCACAGCAAGTTGTCGCACGCCAACGAGATCTCGCACATCGGTATCTCCGCGGGATCTGCTGAGGAAGAGCGGATTTCGGTCAAGCGCTCGCTTAGGCCTAGTGGCGAGTACAGCTTTAACGGTATTGATAGGAATGGAACTGAGCTGCCGATTAGTTGAACTGAAGCAAGAGTATACAGGGTACCTTTGTGTTATAGGCGTGATAACAAAATTTCACGTGATTCAATGCCTCGGACTAAGTCGAACTTGAAAATAATAGTAATACATAAGAGTGCGCCGCGGTGAATGTCCGCGTGGTCTAGTTTCAAGCAATTATTATACAGTTTTTCAAAGTGCACCGTAATGTCGTTTTCATGAAATTTCTCTCCGAACGATACATTTAATCGATGAAATTGTCTTTAGTATGCCATGAAGCAATAAAAGCATAATAATAGTCCATCTTACAGCGTCATAAACCAGCTGTCACGTACCCTCGCAATACCGATCTAAATGAAAAACGTTATAGCTCCGAGACTCTATATACATTGAGTCTGATGTATAAAACAGCTCTTGATAAATTTATTCAACAAGTTATGGCAAGTATAAAATCGTACGATGCAACGAAGCCTTAACTGCTCTTAATAATAAATTTACACGCAGTATTTCTAAACGCTGCGATCGCCCATAATTTCTTTTTTTTACAACTTCTTTGACCGACTCAAGCATGCAGTTGTCATAAATTTCGAAACACGAGAGTCTACGATCATCATGAAAAAAAACCTTCCATACATGACACCGCGTTCTCTCACGTTTCCCTCGAACCCTCTCGCTGCTCGTTTCGTCCAACTTAAAATTCACAAGTGCTTCTGATGGAGACAACGCGGATATATATATATATATATATATA
>UCOJ01002424.1:0-11846 GCA_900474305.1 Cecidostiba fungosa
CGTCTATAGTCTAACCACATTGTACTGTATACTCTGTTCGCTCGTTCTCTCTACGTCAAGACTCAGATGTGAGCGAACGTGTTTCTACCCACTAGGCTATTTGCCATAGTAAACTTATTATACTATTAACCAGAGTAATATTTATTGATCCACGAAATCCAACATAAACAAAACGAATCTCTCAAACAGGCAGCTGTAGATGTACGTCTTGAATTTGAATGTAAGGATAATGTGCCGGTAAATACAACAGCGTATTGTGTAATTTTACATGATCGCATTGTCAAGTATAAGCGGCCATATCAAGAAACTTGTATGAAACTATATATAAAGCTTACATGAACAATCAATTTGTCAGTATTGTCCAACCATTCATTGTCAAGATAGCTCTTAAAAAATGAATCGGTATAGTGCTTCGTACAGACCCTGAAGGAGGATAAAAGCGCTAGAAAAAAAAATAATAATAATAATACTAATAATAATAATAATGAAGAGTATTATTATTTCTCTCCATATTTTTTAAGAAATGAAAAAAGAGGTCCTTACCAAGGACGAAACGTTGCCGTTTATTTATAATTATGAGTTGAGAGTTTTTTCTGAAAACCAGGGTTATCCTCCCACGTTTGTGCCTCCTATTTCATTTCTTAAATAATAATAATAATAATAATAATAATAATAATAATAACAACAGATACATCGATAGCTATTACTAACTGATAAAACAGATCAGCAGGTTGGTAAGGCAGGGCATGGGGGGCGCCACCGCCGACAACACTGGTTACGGTCGATGGGGCGCCATCGTCGGGAACACGGTCGGTAAGGGATGCTCTGTCGTTAAAACAGGGATCTACTAATACTAGTTACCATCGGTCGGTATTTAGCCACCCTGCCCCTACTAGTACAATAAATGAAAATGGCTCAATATCTCAGCTTCTGTACCGCTGAGACCTCTACAATTTTATGTTTATGTAAATAAAACCGTTATCAACTAGTATCCAAAGTTTTTTTAACTTCCTAAGAAAATCATTTTGCTTCTGAACCTCCTTAAAGATATATGCTAGCTAATAAATTATTATTGTTATAATTTGTAGCATTATAGTACATTACGATACAAGTGACCTAAGTAGCACTTTTTTGCAGGATGTGAGGTTAGGGCCCGAGCGCAGCGAGTTAATTACCCCGTACAGAAGTGTTACTTAGATCACGAGTATCGTATAGAATTTTTGTAGCACAGCCTACCTAAGCCCGCTGTTACGCCTATCCGTGTCATAAGCAGTCCTGTTTTGCACCGTGAGGTTAGCGCACGAGCGTAGCGAGTGTGATAAACACGGTACAAAAAAGGACTACTTAGGTCGCGGATAAGCGTGACCTAAGCCTGCACTTAAGTCACGCCTATCCGTGACCTAAGCAGTCCTTTTTTGCACTATGTTTATTACAGTCACTACGCTCGTGCGCTAACCTTACGATGCAAAATAGGATTGCTTATGACACGGATAGGCGTGACAGCGGGCTAGGTAGGCTGTGCTATAAAATTCTATACTCATGACCTAACATTTCTGCATGACGTAATTAGGCCTGACCTGACCTCATGCCGTCCGACCAAGTGCTAGTTAGGTCACATGTATCGTAATGTACTTTTTTATCATTAGTATTAAAAATTAACATTAGAAATTAGAAAAACATATTAAGTAATAATACTTTCTGCCCTTTTTTAATTTTTTTTTTTAACAAATTAGAAGGGTAACATGTATCATGTTAACACAATTAATATCAACGTGATACATTTAATATTATTAATACTTTATACTTTTTTATGTTACAGGCAATAGAACATCAAATTAGACAAGAATATGCTAAAAGAAAAAGCGTTTACGCTAGGTACTACTATTTACATGATAAGTTGGGACACATAAAAAAACTAGTATCTGAATATGATGCACAAATGGATGCAACTTCCGTTAATAATTTACAGAGCTATCACCTTTATTGCTAAGGTGCCTAATATTAGTTGGCAAATTTATGTTTACTATGAATAACATGTTGTAGAATAAAATAAAGTAATTATTATTCATGTTATGCTTAATATTATTTTGTAAAAATTAAATAAAAATTTGAAATAATTTTTGTAGAATTACTTTAAGAGTTTTAACAGTTGAATACACACGCGCGCGCGCGCGCACACACACACACGCACATAAACGGGTGTCTCTTCTTTCCCGAATCGATGTAGTGGTTAAATGCACCCTTTAGATCAAAAGTTTACATAGAAAAATAAGTTTTGAAAAAAGAAAAAATTTTTAGTGATGCATTTAAGACGATGTTAAAACAATCGACATTTAAAAAAAAAATACGTAAAACGTGAAAATATTGTTTATCGTTAATTTCAGTACTGAGCTTGTTCATGACTCACGAATTTATGGAAACAAATTTAAAACTAGAAAAAATCTTTTTATGTAAGAATGTGTCATTTGTTTGAATACTCAAATATTATTTAAAAATAATTATGTTGAATCTGCTCAATACTTTAATATTATGATGACTCTACGTAGTATTGTGCGCGCTTTTTTATTGACAATAAATGTTTTGATTTGAATTTTAATAAAAAACTACTGTTTTTTATCAAAATATAACGGAATTGAACATCTATAGTCTTAAATTGGCCAGGAAAAATTACTAAAGAACTCATAAATGTTGCTATTATGTATTAACGCAAAATATGATTTTTGCTTCCTCCTAGAGGTAGCTTTGTAATTACTCATTTTTGAAGTTTTCGTAAAAACATGTTAGAAATATGTTTCGAGGTATTTGGTGGCGAAATGCATGGTTTTTGGAAAATGTCCTTACGGATGTGTGTGTGTGTGTGCGTGAGTATGTGTGTGTGTGCGCGCGCGCGCGCGCGCGCGCGTGTGTGTGTGTGTGTGTGTGTGTGTGTGTGTGTGTGTGAGTGTGAGTAGTAAGAAGGGATATATAGGGAGACTGTGGTTATTGATTTTCTCCCTCCCCTGCTACTCGGGCCCAGACTGATACAGCGTAGGCAATTATTGATTTTGTCCACACCGCCGTTATCTTAGGCCGCAGATTCTGGGACCTGTTATAGTGTATTATTGATTTTTCGGTGTTGATATAGTCTACCTGTTGCTGCAGTGAGTAATTTGAATAATGAGACAAATTTTTGGAGTTGACATAGTGTATGGGGTTGACATATGGTATTATTTAGACATTTATGTGTGTATAGCGTATCTGAAGTGTATCTTCGATGACGCGTGTATTTTTAAATTTTATTTGTTGTACGAATGAAAGATTCTGTGGCCCTGAAAAGGGCCGATGGTTTGTATAAAATATAATATAAATATAAATTATAATTTTTTATAACCCTTTGTTTCGGGCATAGATTTAGTATTTGTAGAGATTTTTTCTTTGAAAGATTTGAAAGAATTTTTTTCTTCTTTTTTCTGTTTTTTTTTATCTCCGTCGAGGGGTTTATACCCGCTCTTTTAAACGCTGTGCACCTGACCCATTTTGATTGCCTGCTTGAATCGTACTGAGGCGCGAAACAATGATCTGGCTGACTTTATACGCGAAAAATAAAAGTGTGGAAGAGGGCGAGAGGTAGGAGAAATGCTGTGATTTGCTAATAGACAAACATTTATCGTTGAAGACGATTCTCTCTTTTAAATTATCAGTCTTGTTGGGTCGGAAAAATTTCTCAATTTTTGTGTGTTGTTTTTTATAACTCTCTCTGTAGCAATCTTTTTTCACGTCGCTGACATCCGAGCAAAGTTTGTCAATTAAAGCATCACTCAATGCTCCATCTGGGCAATGTATCGACAACTGATTCGTCTGGCGGCTCACGAAACTCATTGGCAGGCTCGTCCGATCCGGACAAGTCGAATAAGAATCCAGGAAATTCATCATCGCTTTCAGCGAATTGTACAGTTAAAGTAGCGCAATCAGGTGATAATGTACTACTAGCCACTGCACTTGTGTACATCACTGGGCCAACAGGAATTCGAGTTTTAGCAAGAGCAATGATAGATCAGTGCTCTCAAGCTTCGTTCATATCCGAGAGCATGTGTCAGAGATTGCAGCTGAAACGTGTAGATGCTAGAGTGTCCGTTACAGCAGTTGGGGATGAGGAAGCTACTGTTTCAAAGGGAAGAACGTCGTTTGTTGTCCAACCACGTTTCGAATCGAGTTTCTCATGCCTAGTAGAGGCATTGATTCTTCCTACGGTTTCAGGCTATAAGTCAGTCTCAATCGCAACCACTTATCAATGGAAGCATTTGCAAGGCTTAAAACTCGCAGATCCACATTACATGGGGAATGAACCCATTGAAATTTTGTTAGGAAGTTCATCACACGCTCAGCTAGTCCTCCCTAAGGTTATAAAGGGAAAAATCAACGAGCCAATCGCTACGCTCACTCATCTAGGCTGGATTATATCAGGAGACACGGCTGCGCCGAGTGAGTCATGCTCTCAGCTGCTGTCTTTCATTGTGCAACGTGTGAAAATCCGAAGCTAGACGATCTTTTGCAGAGTTTTTGGAGGCAGGAAGAAGTGGCGATAAGGGAGCAATACCTCACGCCAGACGAAGAGGAGTGTGAGCAATACTTTATGTCGACACACGCAAGAGCAGAAGATGGCCGTTATATCGTTAGACTACCCATAAAAAACTGTAATGATCGAAGACATGAAACCAGGTAACTCATTCAATATCGCACTCCAGATGCTACTTAAGACTGAGAGTCGATTTCAACGAGACGAGAACTTCAGAAAAGCTTATCTTAACTTTATGCAACAATACGTAAACCTGGGGCACATGGTGCTAGTTGATAGACCAGAGGACATTTCGAATTGGTTCTTCATTCCTCATCAAGGGGTAACCTCAAAAAAGTTCAGAGCAGTCTTCAATGCTTCAGTCCTTATAAGATTGTTAGGAGATGTTGCTAAGTATTTCTCACTTAATCAATTGTTGCATAATGGTGCAAATTTACTCGTCGACCTGCTAGACATTATTTGTCGTTGGCGGCACTATAGACATGTATTCGTTGCGGACATAGAAAAAATGTTTCGCCAAATCTGGGTAGACCCTCGAGATAGGCATCTTCAAGCCATACTCTGGCGTCAGAGCCCAGATCAACCAGTTCAATTTTATCAACTCGCTACAGTTACTTATGGAGAAAACTGTGCTCCATATTTAGCGAATCGAACGCTTAGACAACTAGCGAGTGACCAGAAGTCAAGTTACCCGCTAGGTGGTAAGATTGTAGACGAAGAGACTTATGTGGATGACGTACTTTCGGGAGGTCATACTATTCAAGAAACCCGAATCAAACAAGATGAATTGATCAATATCCTCAAGGTGGGCGGGTTTCCCTTAAAAAAGTGGATGTCCAACGAAGCAGAAATCATTGACTGGCTACCGGAAGACATTAAAGCAGCTGATTTTAAATCTTCCTTCACATCACATGCCTCGGTTGGGGGGCTAGGGTTAAGGTGGCAGCCCCACGAAGACTATTTTCATTTCGTAGTGAAAGACTTGATCTTACCAAAGAAGTTGACAAAGTGAAACGTTTTGGCGCTTATTTCCAAACTTTTTGATCCACTGGGATGGGTTGCACCCGTAGTAATAACGGGAAAAATATTTATGCAGATCCTATGGTTGTTGGGATTAGGCTGGGATGATGAACTTCCCACAAATATCGCTGATGAATGGAAAGAGTGGCATAGAAACTTACCTGCCTTGTCAAATATAAAGATACCACGCTGGACGCATTTTTCTCCGCAAGCAGCGTACGTTTAAATCCATGCCTTTGCTGACGCGTCTAGAAAAGCATATGGTACAGCTATCTATCTCAGAGTTAGGGTAGGTGAAAAGTTTTATGTCTCTCTTCAAATGGCAAAATCTAGAGTGCACCTACAAAAACTATCAGTATACCTCGTCTTGAACTTTGCGCTTCACACATGATGGCTAAGTTAGTTTCTCGTTACGTACACTTAGTGCCTCTAGCAGACTGCGCAATTCATCTTTGGTCCGACTCGCTTGACGTTTTGTATTGGATTAGAAGTCATCCCTCTCGATGGAAAACGTTTATCGCCAACCGATGTTCAGATATTCAGGAGCTTGCACCAGGCGCGCACTGGCATCATGTATGATCGCAGGACAACCCGGCAGATCAGCACATTTATGGTGGCAAGGACCGTCGTGGCTGCAAGAACGCAACGATACCTGGCCTACTCAAGCGGAGTCGATCGAGCTAACCTCTCCTGCTGAGCTTAGAGCTAGCACCCATCATACAGCTGTTAAGGGTGCTCCTGAAAAGCCTCTAATAGAGTCGTATCTGCTAGAGAGATACTCTGATATCTTTAGATTAATTAGAATAACCGCAATTTTCATTAGATTTATAAGGAAGTTAAGCTCTAGAATGAAATCGGAACATCGCAGTAAGATTCAACTGCTGAAATTAAAGTTCTTAATTACTGCTACTAGTACTAATAGTGATGTAAGATTACAGGGGAAATCTAACTTGAAGTCGAAGAATGATAGGCCTCAGATTGGGCTTTCAATTCAAGAGTTAGAGGGCAGTCGCCATTTATGGATATACTTAGTTCAACGAGCTTTCTTCTCAGTTGAGATAAAAAAGCTCGAATCAAACTAAAGTTTAGAATCAAACAATAAATTAATTAAGCTAAACCCACTCCTAGATAATGGGCTCTTACGCGTAGGTGGACGGTTAAAGCACTCTTTGCTGGACTACGAGGAAAAACATCCTCTAATCGTACCATTCTACGAGCCTCTCATCAATCTTCTCGTCCTCGAAGCTCATCTCCAGACCCTTCACGGCGGAGTACAATTGACGCTGATCACGTTACGTGCTCGGTATTGGATACTACGAGGACGAAGAATTGTCAAATCAGTAACTCATCGGTGTAAAACGTGCTTAAAACACAGCGCGAGTTCTTCTACTCAAATCATGAGTGATCTACCCTCTCCACGCGTGTCGCCTGGTTTTCCCTTTCAACAAACCGGTGTAGACTACGCAGGCCCCCTGCGGCTAAGATTGTCTCGTTCAAGAGGTAAGGGTGTTCTTAAAGCATATATCGCTGTTTTTATATGTTTGAAAACAAGGGCTGTGCATTTGGAGCCAGTCAAAGACTACACAGCTGACGCATTTCTCGATGCCTTTAAGCGCTTCACTTCTCGCCGATAGCATTGTTCGACGCTTTACAGCAACAATGGTACCAATTTTGTGGGAGCAGACGCTGAATTACAACGTTTATTCAACGCAGCTTCTCAAGAATCGCATCAGATCGAAACTAGCTTAGCTAGAGATAGTACGACATGGAGATTCAATCCTCCCAGTGCACCACATTTCGGAGGAATCTGGGAATCAGCCGTGAAGTCGGCTAAGTATCACATGAAGAGAATGATTGGAGAACATATTTTGACCTTAGTGGAGCTCGACATTGTTTTATGCCAAATATAGGCGTGCATGAATTTGCGACCTCTTGTGCTTCTCTCAGATGATCCAGGTGATCCTTAGCCATTGACACCAGCTCACTTTCTCATCTAAAGACCATAATTTCTTATTCCAGAGCCAGACTTGACGCAGCAAAAAGTTCCTATCGGTAAGAGGTGGCAGATGCTGACACAGATGGTCCAGGGCTTCTGGGAACGCTGTAAGTCGAAGTATATATCCTCCCTGCAAGAGCGTAGACGTTGGTTGAAGACATCTCGCTCGTATCAAGTAGGCGACTTAGTACTTGTTCGCAATGAACAGACACCGCCAGGAAAATGGCCTCTCGGAATAATCGACAAGATTCACCCTGGTCAAGATGGACATGTTCGAGTTGTAACAGTCAAGCCTGCGAATTCTTTGTATAAGTGACCGATTGCCAAGCTGTCCTTCTCCAAACCTCAGAACAGTCCAATATTAACTTATCCTAGAAGCTCCTATCAAATCGAAAATACTTTACTTTAATTCTTTGAAATAACTTAAGCTCTATTATTATTATTTGTACTCCAAGTATCGCATCCTCCTTGGTCCCTAATCCTGGCTATCGGTCGGTTTTCGGGAAAAAACCGAGGTGGGTGGAATGTGTGAAGTCAAGCCAAAAATCATTCTGTTCTCGTATTTCGTGCTCTCATACGGCGCTCGCTACGATGTGCGTTATAAGTGCCCTCACGAACTTCCGCCACGCGGTCAGTCTCTCTCGCGCGGCACACGACTACACACGTTCTTGGCTACTCTCACATAAGCTGTAGATTTAACAGACAGAGACCAAAGAATATACCTTATTATTTACAAGATAAGTGTTACTTTCATTGTGTTCTCCCAATCCTCAACACATTTATACGTATAACGTCTGTGTGACTGCATTCGTGCACTTTCATAGACGCTACATTAAACCGATTGCGACATTAAGAAACCGATCGCCGAACATCAGAGCGGGAGATATGACCTGCGAGTCAGCACTCCTCGCGAGCGTATGATCGCGACACGTACGTGATCTCCTTCCGGGTGGCAAATACTGATTGGTTTACCGCGATCTTTACCATCTTAATTTCTCAACTGCTTGTATCGACACCGAGGTTTTAAAAGCTCCGGAATCGATCCACGCAGTGCTATTTTACGTGAGTCAAGCAAGCAAGTCGTTGTGTCCAGTGAGGGAATACGAGTTCTGTGAATCTGTGCGCATCGTCTATTGAGTGCGTAGAAAACACTCAAACTCTGTACACAGTGAAACAGTAGAGCTCTTCTATTTTTAACGCACCGTACTTGATAGCAAGCTGCTATCACCGGTTGGATCTGGTTAGTTGAATACGAGGGCTGTGATTCTTTGAGCATCGTCTATTGAGTGCGTAGAAAACACTCAAACTCTGCACATAAATTAACAGTAGACCTCTTCGCTTGCTAGACGAGAGTTCTGCGAAAAGTAGGAAAAGGACCGTCAATACATCTGGCGTCAGTGGATACCATAGTTTAAATAGTTCGAATAAACTTAGCCACGATACTATCGTGTAGACTAAGAAATAATCAGCATCTGCCGTACCGTCAAGGAGTTTTCAACATCCAGGTCGCGAAAGAAAGTGATTTTAATTGTAAGTCAGTAAGCATCCTTAAACAATTAACATCGAACTAAAACTATCGTAAACTATAAGAGCGAATAACTAAAAAACAAATAAACTGTAACATACCCCGAATTTTTGTATTTTAGCTATAGCAACTTTTATTCGACTGAGTCAATATGCTTAATTAGTATTCCGGAACCGAACTCAAACTAGGAATCACATTATCATTGTTTCCGAAACTAACAAAAAAGCGATACCGCTAAATTTTATGACTACGCCCAGTGATGGTATGAATTCTAATTAGATTTCCGAAATTGTCTAGGATCTCAAATATGGGCCTTCGATTTATAAGCGATGACGGCCCTACGATACCGGTCAGTCCGTCTTTATCAGTGTAAGCGGAAACTCTGCCCAATTTAGTATTGATTCTACTACTTCGCGACGCGCTGCGTAAAAGTGCTTTATTTAGTTTATTATTTGTAAAATCTACAGAATTTATATTCCACATAATTACGCAGTAATTGCACGATCAATTGTATCTATCAAAATAATAATTAAAGTTATAAAAATATAAAGTACTTAAAATAAACAGTGTCTAAATCTTTAAATACACCATAAACAAGGTAAGAGAAACAAATAACTATATAAATATAAAATTATTTTACTCCTGTACAGCAGGACTCGAAATCCCTACATACTCTTTCCTGCTTACGAACTAGCCACGCATCCTCATAATTATTTGCCCGTGCAAACCGCTCGGCACGCGATAAAATAGCTTAGACGCGATCAGTTGACATTGGTACGTGATAGCTATTAATTTTTGGTAACCGACGGTGGGATCTGTCAAAAAATAATTTTCTTCCTATTGTGTTATTTAAAATCTACCGAACTCATTGAAAATTTTAATTATAAATTTTTCAATTTTATTCAAGTTTCCTTGCAAATACAGAATTACCTATAAAGAAATTGAATAAGTTCAGAATAAACTCGCGAAATGAATCCATTTCCTTCCCAACCATTATTTCGCGCCTTAATTAGAAAATTTTCTTTCATTTAAGTAGTTAGTAAAAATATTATGTACGTATAGCACTCGTAGCAATACACACACACATAGTAAATCTTATAATATGTAATTGATGTTCACGGGACTCTCGCACACTAATCACAAATAGAACTAAAGCACACGTAGATCCGGAGTCGTAAAACTCCGAACACCTGAGTTATAAGCGCCCACGCGTACACACGCCCGAAACAGGTCAAAGCGAAAGGTCTTCTTTCGGCTTCGACATAATATATTCAACTTTCACTTTTCTTTGTAACAGGTAGACATTAGTATACAAACTTGATTTTTTTCATATGAAATAAGTTTATAACTAAATACGCTTGAGGAATCTTTCTAATTGTCAATTGTTTTTACACCGTCGATCTGCTTGTGTGTACCAGCATAAGCGTAACAGCAGTCTGGTACATACAGTCGGCATAAGCGTAAAAGCTGCCTGAATATTGCTTAAATATTTTTTTATTCGCAAAGATCGATTAGCCGTAACAGGTGATACCGCTAAGTCTCTTAGCTGAGAGGTGTAAAAACAAATGCAAAAATCAAAATATTCCAAAGCTAATAGATTACTCAGAAAACTAACTAAAACTTTTGAAATTCCTGCACATAAAATGAAACAATTTTATTATAATATACTCAGAATTAGCACTCACGAAATTGAACAGATACTAGCTATCAACAACTCGATTGTAAATTCATTGTAAAAAAATCTTTTTTTAACGAATCAATATTATTACTCACTTCTTACAAAATTATTTTTGCACATTAACTTTTTCTTTTTTTATAAAGTAGCAAATAATAAATGATACCAGATCACATTACCTCTCCATTTCGTGAAATAACTCGTGCAGAATTAGAATAAATTGTTTATAGAATCGACGAATTAGATGAAGTTGACTTCGAAAGGTCAAGTCACATATACCGATTAGAAGAATCAGTAGTATTTGTAAGAAATAAACAACTGCAGATACGCCAAGTCTTATGCCGGTTAATGGCACTCACTTTAGAAATATTAAAAGTTGTGCAAAAACAACAACCCAAAATAAACGATAACGTTTTATTGAAATTAACAGAATCATTTGAAAAATTAAGTATAGATTAAATAATTATAACAACAAATTTTTCTATTATCAAAATTTATACTTTTCTCTCTCTTATGAAAACACTATCAATTAACGGCAATTCAGTTTGCAAAATCGAATTACAATTTGTAGACATTGGACTAGTAATTAATATACCTGTATTCAAATTCATAATTTCCTCAAATTCTATTGTTTTTGCTAAACAAGTTTTAAATATTAAAATAGAACCCGAAGTCCGTGTAAGTTATACAAATTTGGTGAAAGATTATATTAATATTCTGGAACACATCTTTGGATATATAGAACCCGAACTTGAATCGGAAATCCTCGACGTCATTATCGAAGGAGTTTCAACTCATAATACATAAATTACAGATGTGTACTATATTTTTCACCATTTTGTTTATTATTATTGGTATAAGTTTATTTCTCATAAAAATTGGTTTAATCACTCTGATTGCCAATTATCTTCTACATTAAACACGTTTTCAACACACTTATTTGCACTCAACAAACAATTTTTTTTTTTAAGTTTATACAAATTCAATAACTAAGAAACAAGCAAAATGGTTAATAATAACCAACCACAACCCGATAATGCGATTGCCAACCTCACGCATCACCAAAGCATCACAG
>UCOJ01002425.1:0-11947 GCA_900474305.1 Cecidostiba fungosa
GGGCATGGTACACTCCTACTTTACCGTCCGTACCTTCATTGCAGATTTGAGGCAATTGCATATTATGCTGATGATAGCGTTATTATAGCGTCTGGTAAATTATGGAATGAAGCCCAAAATAATATGAATGATTATCTTTTAAATGTTGATGCTTGGCTAGCAGTAAACAAATTGTCACTTAATGTTGGAAAGACTGTGTGTATGTGTGTATACACACACACACACACACTCGCAACGTTCTCAATTATGCGCAGCTCTCTCGGGGTACATTATACCGTTAGACCATTGTCACTCGTGTTTCGGACCCACGTGTGCTATACACAAACATACACACGTATACGCACAATGGCATTTTTCCCGGCCTCGAATTCCTCTCTCGGCTGCGTGTATATATATTGCTCTTTTTCGCGCTCTTGACGCGCTCGTTAACGAAAATAAAAGTGTGTCCCGCTTATATATACGTGTGCGTCGTTAAGTGCCGGTAATGAAACTCGATGAGTTCAATAGGTGGACGACGAGAGGAGCCAAGGTATATAAGGTCTCTCTCTCTCCTTGTCGTTTAAAATCGCGTTGAAAAATTTTTTTCCGGTTTAACGGGATCCCGGGCGAAATCGCGCACGCGCGCGCAGTCGAATGTCATTAACGTCGCTTTAATGAATTGTATATGTATATGTAATGTGTGTATACGTGTATATAGAGGAATTCGAGAATTTAAAGAAAAAGGAATTTCTCTCTCGATATTATATTATATAGTCTTGCGTGTGCGTTATGTATTATATATTATTATGTTTACATAAATTTCCTCGGATTTTTGTATTCAAGCGCGCTTTGAACTTTCGGCTATAATAATACGGACACGGACACACACGCACACACACGAATTGGACTGCATCGATTTTAAAATGTAAATTTAGCCTTCGCCGTGGTAGGAATAGAAGAAATTGATTTCATGAATACATAATAATACTCAACGCTCTGCAGCTATATACACATTTACGAATTCAGCGTCTCTCGTGCGAGCGCGCGAAATAATCAATATCGAATATATCAAAATTCAAACAAAATTTGCGCCAGTAGCTTTTATTACTATTAACTCGACGCTTCGAGGTACCACTTTCGCACCCTATTAATTTCCCGGAACGCCCTGCTATAACTGCAACAGTATATATACAGCTCTCTTTCTCTCTCTTTTTATATGTATAAAAAGTAGAAAATTGTCTAGAGCGAGCGCTCCGCACATCGATCGCGCCATAATAATCGTTGGCAAAAACTGGTCTATGAAATTAGCCTCATTACAGCGCACGCGGCACAAAACAAGCCGCACTTAAATCTCTCATTGTTGCCGGAAACACTGTGGACTCGAGAGACATTTTCATCGGCGGCGAGTCAATGGCAATCATGCAGCTTCCCCCATTAACGCGCGCAATCACGTTTCGGAGAGTCGAGAGAGCGAGAGAGAGGTGTAACAGCTCCGCTTTTTGCTCATCCTTCGCAAGCACGCGGCTGCTATACGACGATATAATTCCCTCCTCGTGTTTCTTACGCGCATTTGTATGTACGCGTGGAGGAATGCGTAGCTTTGAATTTTCAGAGAGAACAAAGCCGCGTATATATAGGTACTTATAATATCGATAAACAAATATCCGCCATATTGCAGAGGTAGTGAGAGACGGCCGGTATAAAGTGCCGCATAGATATATACAAAGCTTCGCTGCACGCACACACACACACGCAGTGTGTACCGGCATTGCGGCATAACTGTATGTATAGCAAGCTTTCGAGCTATACTAATTTGCAAACGTTGACTTCCCAAAGCTTTTTTCTTATTTTCATTCAATATGTTACTGTCATCGCACGATGTGAAGTGGAACTTACCTAATAATCAAAGGTCCTCGATGACATGACCATTGGGTGTGTGATATGCAGAGTGTGGGTAAGTAAGAAAAGCTCCGACGATATCAACACGTTCGCACAAAAAGAAAACAGCAGCAGGAGCACAGTATAGCCAGATTACTATCGCGTGTGTCAGTGTACCAATGAAAAACAACAATGCACTGATGATGATGATGATGATGATGGCTCCGAGATCCCCCCGCGCGTTTACATATGCACCACCGACTCGTCAGTTGCACAGAATCATCCACACCGATAGAGACAAGAGAGAAGGCACCGCGTGTGATCGTATAGTTATTCGTATAAAATATTATGTTGAAGAAAAAAAATAACGAAGCAGCGGTTGTACCGGAAGTCACACTGATACCGGGCGTAGCAGAGAGGATTGTGTGTATATAATGCGAGAGCTAGAGAGACATGACTATACGTCCGGCTCGATCGATGGTCGTGCGCAGACTGCTGCCGGGCTGCCTCCAGCGCTCGCCTCAGCTCGCTACCGCCTTTTTCCCCTCCTTCGCTTCTCGCGAGAGCTGTATAGTGTATATAGTCTCTCCTGCCCTGCTGCTGCTGCTGCTTCTATGGGAGAAAGAGAGAACTTCCATCAGCTCTAAGTTCCTCTCCTCTGTGCTCTCGAGTGCTTAGAGAGCTGATGCTTGTGTGTATGTGTGTGTGTGTTGTTGTTGGGAGAGAGCGTTTTGATTAAAGACGGATTAATTAAACTCTCCGTCGAAGGGGTTGACGCGCGCCAGGTGCTTTGAATCGTTTTGTTCCATTACATACCTTTTCGTACCTATTCACTGTCGTCGGCTTTTCCGTTAATTGCTTAGAATGATTAGCGTTTAGATTGAATCGTCAACGGTGTAACTCGTCTCGCTGTAAGTATACGTACGATTCCGAGTGGAAAAATACATAAGTCGCAGCTTTAAAACGTATACAAGACGCGGAATTCCAAAGCGGCGAGACGAGGAGACCCGCCAGCTCTCCGTCTCTGCTATATACTGTTTCGTTAATTCAACCCGATGCTGTGTGTGTGTCCATTGTCTTTCTTAATAAATATTAACTGCCGCAGTGGCGAACGTGACGCTTTGACGATTTGATTTTGCTCTTTCTCCCTCTACTCTCTCTCTCTCTCTCTCTCTCTCTCTCTCTCTCTCTCTCTCTCTCTCTCCTGATGCGATGTGTGCCCGCTCCTTATATTCTTTTTCGCTCGGTAGTTTGTCTTCGTGGAAGGCAATTTTCGATGTAAGCTTAGGAGGAGGCTAGTGCAACCTTCGGATTATATATACGTATATACTTGTTGCTCGCTGGTATTTTTATTACATGCACGGAGAACTGCTGCTAGCTGCCATACTCCTGCTGTTATGTAAGTTTTTTGCTCGAGTTATTCGGGAAATTGGATAAGCGTCCCGCGTAGCGTAATATCCCATAGTATATAAGTACGTATATTAATGCCTTTATAGCTTCGAATAAATTACGCCGTGTTGTAAGACATAGACTTTTATGGCTGACGTGCATTTTTGTTTCATTGATCGACTTATCGGACCTGTACAATAACTGCCGAAAGCTTGCGATAAGAGAATGAACAAACGGTATTTCAAAACAGTATAAACATAATTTCTAGAAATAACAATTTGTATTCAAAGCTTTTTCCCTTAAATCTACGTTTCAACTTGTATATAATCCTTACGGCGCGATCTCGACATATTCAAAAAATAAATTTCAGCGCGTCTACCCTCGTAAGCTTCGAATTCGCCCCCGGGGAGGCAATCCCTAACTTATATATATACGGTAGCTGCGAAAAAGATGAAGATAAAACGTAATAAAGTCGCTCACAGCTCCTGCAAACAAACATCGCGCAACCCTTAGAAATCCTGACCATGATTCACATTGGTATAGTACACGCGATCCCTTATAATTGCCGGCAAAAAGGTCGGCGCTGATTAATGACGGACCCGTGCGATCTTCTCGCCTTTATCGACTCCACACGCGCGTCAAGGAATAAAGGTCGTAGACCGAAAATTTTCCTCCACCGGCCGGAGGAAGATGAACCCAAGCATCGATTTTTCTTCGCATCCCTCTCTCGACGCGTGAAAAATACCTACACTCCTCTTCGAGAGTTTTCTTCGTGCGTGTATTGAATCCCGAAGATATTCGAAGAGCGCGTGATTGATTCGAGGACTATATCTCTGCAGTTGGTATTGAAACGATGGCTGTAATCGAATTGTTGACGCAAATTGCTGGCTATCTGTTTAGTCGTCGATATAACTTTTATACGGACGCGGAGAACTGAAAAGTTTTCTCAGCTATAATATAACGTTTACGAGCAGCGCGCAGCTGGTGAGATATATATTAACTCGTTGAATCGAGTATAGATGGGACGGGGTGATGTATATTTTTAGTGCGGCAGCCAATGAAGCCAAGAGGCTCTTTATTTTTTACGACGAGACACACTCTCGGCAAGGAGAAAGGAAGGGTTTTATCATCTGATGAATATCAAGGTGGAATAGGACATTGTAATGCTGGCTGTGCTGTGATATACTCATTTTTTAAACGTTGTCTATACTTATATACTCCACATGATGTAGTTTCCTAGCTTACAATTGCTATGAATTAAACTGAAATAATAATCAACCATCAAGTATAGTTTTTGCTGAATAACGACATCAAATCGGGAAATTATATACCCTCTCGAGTATACTTTTGAACAAGAGTTTCGAACCGAGCGAGAGCAAACTGTAATCCAAAAATACCGGAAGTACAAAGATTAGAAACTTGGCAATCTGATTGAACGTCAAAGGCTGCAAACAGTTCAATCTTAAGCAAACAAAATCGCTCAAACACACATTCCAAAACGTTAGAATATAAAACGAACAAAGTTTCATCTCTCCTATCCATAAAACAGAGGCATCGTTCTAGCGATAAGCGCACATATTGCACCTAACGGTACCGTGTGTGGAATTTCGTGGGCTCGCGGAAATGAAGTTAAAGGAAAGGCGCATATGGAATCATCGAGTTTTCACTCGTCGGCTTTTGCTATATAGCGAGGCGCGCGAGCGTATCTAATGACCGCGGCTCTCGAGCTATAATACGAGAACCTCAGCCAACTATAGAAAAAGAATGAAGGAAGAGCATCAGACAAAAAAAAACGACGAGCCTGGCGTTGTTTCGCAAAGACCCTCAAAAATAGACCGTGAAAAAAAGCATGTACACGTGTAAAAATTCGGCTGATCTATTTTCGAGGAAATTAGCTTGCCCCCGGATAATATTCTTCGAGCTTGAAAAAAAGTCACCTTGCAGATAAGGCATCAATCGCGATCTGCACTGCAGGAAAAATGTAAATTCACCCTTGAACTACTTGGCATCGGTATGTACGATCGAAAAAAAAAAAAGAAGAATCCGTAAATAGGTGTATTATATACTACAGCCGAGAGTGTGCAGGTCAGGGGCACGTAGCGGTCCTATACCCCGAAAACAGCATCAGCCAAGCCTACATACTACACTCCGTCTTTTACTATAGGTGAATCCCGCATTGCGACGCGTAAAAAACGCTGCCGGTGACGAATATCCGGGGGAGTTTCTCAGCCTGTCTATATAGCCGCTCTTTGCATGGACGTCGCGTCGCTCCCTACTGTTTTTTCTTCTTTTTTCTCTCTGCAGAGCATAGAGTCGCTTCTTCTCTCTCTCTCTCTCTTTCTCTCGACTCCTCCTGAGCTCGCTGTCGTCGCCTCGGAATCTTAACGACGTCTCACCTGAGCCTCAGACCGACGGCGCACACTGTTCTTCTGCATTCAGAGCCGCGCGATCCGAAACTCTACGGGAGTCTCACGCACTCTCGTCTTCGTATTATACTCTCTAAATTTCTTGGAGTCGAGCTTTTTGTTGGATAGAGAGATAGAAAGAAGAATTACAGGCAAAGGCTTGGCAGCTCTGTTATCGAGCTCGTATAGTACTTTCCATGTAAATTAATAGACACGTATATATCTCTGTGTATATCGACCGAAGCTCGTTTCTTTCTATTGACTTTCCTCTGACATTTTCACATACCGACGAGCGTCTTTACTTTCGCATATGATGCGACTCTCTCCCTCAAGTTCTGATGATGCGCATGTTTAATCGTCGTCGTTACAATAACTGGCGACAATTAGGATTAATTGAATAAGTCGAGCTCGTCGTCGTGTCTGATGCAGTGCACAATATGCTCGTGCAATAAAACACATTCTCAAACGCGAAATCGAGCGATTGTACAGTGCGGCACTACTATTATATTATGAAGAAGAAAACTCGAGCGCGACACGTTCCGAGAGAGCTGAAGCGCGGAATGTTTTACGTGTATACCTTGCCAACTCGCAGGAAGGAAAGCAGGGTATACTGCAGTTTTCTAATGGAAATATGGCGATGCTAATTAGCCGAGTGCCAGCACGTTCGAAGGCCTTGCAGCTGCAACGCAGGATTACTAAGCAGAGCGAGAATTATTATAGACGAACCGCATCGGGCTAAAAATATCTACTTTTTGGATAAGAGATGCGTTATCATCGTGTATTATCTATTTTTTTCAGCTAAACCGAGCGCGGAGTGGGTTATCGCGATAAGGATATTTGTGCACCGAGCGAATCAATGTTTTTCGCGTGATAACGTATCTCATCCTGATGGTCATGGTGAAACAATTTTTGTCGATAATGTGAGGTGTTACACTGCGGATGTATCGATTGAACGTCGCGTTAATACTATATATATTTTTTATAGTACTTTATGCAGGCTATATTTTTTGAGGTGATGCATGTATGGAACTCTTTTCTGCCATAAAAATTTATCTTGATATATTCTTCAAGTAAAAGTGGCGCTTTATACGGCCCTGTAAAATTTCTTCTACTACTCTGCGTATATATTACAGTGCGTGATGTTATATTTATATAAAGCGCGCATTTTTACGCGCAAAAAAGCTGTTCAACAGTTGAACGACACCAAAAACGATTTTACATCCTACACACAGAGCAATTCTATTCAGGAAATCAAGAAATCGCAGTATACAATCGTTAAATCGTAAAATCCAATATGAATTACTATGCTGATTCAAATATTATGCCGCGAATACTCAAAATTTAGCATCCAAACGAGATGGATGTTTGGAATACTGTAAAATATGTAAGTATAAGTGGTCCATAAACTTTCTGCGAACGCATAAACGCCTTCATTAGCAAAGCCGGAGAGAGAGAGAACTACTCGCTCACAGTTTACACTGTCCAGTCGGCGTAGCAAATTTAAGCAAAAATTAAAGTAACGCGCGTACACATCCACAGAGAGAGAGAGAGAGAGAAAGAGAAAAAGAGCGCGAATCTATTAAGATAACGGTTAGCACGCTGGCCATCCGCGCGCAGATGCAGCAACAGCATAAACTCGGAAGTGCAAACAATTCGCGAGAAAACAACACGAAGCCGCACGTATAGCGCGTGCATATTATAGTGCCACAGAGCTATCCTAAATTGGCGCACGTATAACTCCATATCGAGAACAAAGGCGAGCTAGCGCGCGAGAAGAATAGTTTTTGTCGTGAGTGCGCGGTTTTCTCGCAAAACAAATTGCTCGCATTCCCGTAACTTTTTCTCCGCAGTGACCTGTTGTTTGGAAGTGTAATTTTTATGAATAAAAGCCATGTTTTTTTTTTCGTAGTCAAGGTAAAAATTTATTCACACAATCCGGAGTACGATCTCAATTTGTCAGATGTTAACGCGCGTGCATCCGAGAGCATCAGCTGCAACAATAGCTCGACAGTGTATATATATAGTAGACACTCTGGTGCAGCATAAAATATTCACCGGCCCCATCTCCCATAAGGCGCGTGCACTCGAGCGACAGCTTGTCCTCCGGAGCATATAGAAGAAAGCGGAAGTCGAGAGAAGAGCCGCGAAAGAGAGGTGGAAATTGCGGCGCCGTAAAATCTCGTCATCGTAAAAGCCGCCACCGCCGCTCGGCATTACTTATTAGGAGTGTATAGCCTGCACTAGGACCACCTCGCGAATGAGTCGTTCTCTCTCTCTCTCTCTCTCTCTATGCATATCTGCAAAAGGCGCACACGCACGCCGTGTAAATTGCGCGCGTAAACGCGCATAGCAGTAGCGCGGCTTATACATAACGGCAGATCGGCCCAAGCTTCTTTCCCTCTATATATATATATTGACGCGTTATAGACGAAACCAGTCCATTAATACCCGCGCACGTGCACAGGACACGGCACTGTATACTCTCTCTCGAGACCGACACCGTAAAATCTGATTATGGACATATGCGCTCGCCGCCGCCGATTACAGGTCTTATTTTCAATCTAGCCGCGCGGCGAGATAAGAGCGTGTAGGCCGGCCGCTATATGTGCACGACTAGCTGCTGTCGGCTGTGTGCTTACGGAGGTGCCGGGAATGAAAAAAACGACGACGTATATACGCTTAAGGAATTGGCTTCCAGAGCGTTTATTTTATTAGCCGCTGTTTTGCGCGCGCTGCCGTACGCGCGAGAGCTGTTTTATGAATATAACCGAACGCGCGTAAATTGGGCGTAAATAATGTAATTATTGCTTGCAATTTTTAACTTCTTTTTCTCCTGCTGGCTGATTGGCTGCAGTACAGACGTTATATTGCAGCGGATTTAAATCAAGCTAAGATTTATCTTGATTATTGCGTCTTACTGTATTATTACTGGCTATTAATCACACAGGCGCGCGCGTGCAACGCTAATAAGACTCGCTAAAATTAAACTCATTATTCGCTAAACAAACGTTTGCAAACACAAGTTGCGACCCCTTACACACAAGAGCCATCAAAAGATTGTTTTCGCCATTGCTGCCATCAAGATATTGCGAAGCCCCGACACAATTAGAGACCCCCAGAAAAAGAAAAAAAAACAAAACAAAACAAGAGCGTCGACGAGCTACACGACTAATTTTGTCATTTGGCCTCTCTGAAAAACCTCAGAAGAGAGAAACCAGCACGCGCCGCCGCGGAATTACTCGTGTCCCGTGATGCGCATTTAGCTCTCCTCGGAGAACTATAGCGCTGGCGGCGACGAAGAAGAACGCGTGCAATAATTTTCGGTGGTTAGGTAAGCCTCTCGCCGCACTACAGAATCTCGGGGAGAGAAAAGGTCTTCGACGACCTTGGATCTTTCGGTTTCAAAAGCAGAGCTGCGTGGCGCCTTCTGTCCGAGCCCTTTAATTCGTTAATAAATATATACACACACGTGCTGTGATGCCCTCTCGCGTGCGATGCCATTATGCACGCGCGTGTCTTCTATATACATGCATCATCAGCATAATTCCAATGTGGATGTGTGTATATACATATACACACGCGAGAGAGTCACGAGCAGTAGAGAGGCGTTAAAGAGAATGTATATAGACGGTAGCTCGAGGGCGCTTGCATATGGGCAGGCAGCGTTTATCTCTCGAAATCGCGACTAATTTTACTTCCTTATACTTCTCTACCATCTGGCAGATGGTTGCAGCAGCAGCAGCGCGACTGACTCCGCGAGTTGCTCTTTCACGCCTCTCTTGTATATATATATATTCTTTCTCTGTTCGCAGCAGCGGTAATGATCGCGAAAGGAGCGCGCGTTTAAGAAATTTTTCTTCTCGCCGACGGCAACTTTCAGCCGCAGGTTTTGTCTTCCGGGCTCGTGCCTTTATTTTAGATGAGCGGCCAACTGTCCGACCATCTTTTCTGAGAGCTGTCTTGCTCCTTTTTTCCTCTGGTTTCGTCTTCTTTTGTCGCGTTTAGAAAACGATGTCTTGCGACGGTTTTTTGACAACGTCTGAGAAAGCGCGTGCTGCCAGATGAGATAACTGTCGAGGTTGCTTCTTTGTTGGATCCAGAATAGAACTTCTGTTCGGTTTTGATGGTTCCTAGACAAATGATTTTCTGCTTGAATTGTGAGACACGACACACACAAAAAAAACTTTTTTCCCCTAAGCCTGTACTTAAAATGCTTGCTTTTATTTAACCAGCATTACACTTCGTCTGATATACGTATAATAAATATGGATGTGCAAATTTTAAGTAAAGTGCAATCTAGCAGGATAAGAAGATAGAAAGCACTAATGCGTTTGAGTACAAAAGGCGCTGGTAAAAGTTAATGTATACTAAAAAATCACTCGGCATTTCTCTAAATTATAATGAAGATGATGATATATCTGAGAAAGAAAACGAAGAGTGACTAGGGTCTTCCCTGGCCTAGAAGTATTTTTTATAGCTTCAAAGATAATCTTTGACCAGTCATCGTGCTTTAATCAATAGCTATAAAAATTCACTTACACAATTCTGTAATCAGTAGAAAGTACGCGGACTAACCGTATGATTAATGAAGACTTTCATACAAATAAAAACAAAAGTTACTTTTTACACTGCAAAGCTAAAAACAACATAATTCAATCACAGCGTTTATACATATAGCATCCAATAAAGATCTTAAAAATCTATAAACTCGATCTGTCCAAATGCTCGTATACACGTAATTTTGAAACGACTTTCGCTCGGTCAGCGCGTCGCGTCTGAGATAAAAACTCGCGCGAAAGCGTATATGAGGTCGGCGACATGCTCGCTGCACTTGGGACTCGCGTCATATTTACTCGTTCCCTCGGATATAAAGACGATTACGATGACATACGCTGTTGTTGCATGCCTCTACGCCGAGGCAGCAAGAAAGCTAATTGTGCTCAAGGTGCGGACGCAAGAAGAAGACGAAGGAAGCTTTGCGAACAGGAAGTTACCGAGGATTCCAGCTAATGCAGCGCGCGCGCAACGCGACACTCGCTCGCTACTGTTGCTGACGTTTAACGAGCCGATCTTTCGAAGCAACGAGGACGCTCTGTGCTATACCGCTTATATATAGGTAGCATCGAGATTCCGAGAAACGTACGCTTAATACCCGCCGGTCATTAACTAAATTAAACCAATTAGTCGTGAAAGATTTTAAGGTATGCAAGCTTTTGGCTTTCTATATACACGTATTTCTCAGTCGTGTGACTCTCCAATCGAATGCGGCCTGACAGAAGCGAAGAACTTGAAAATTTTGAAGTATAAAATATTAGATTTTTAAAAAAGGCGAATTACAATCGGATTTTTTAACGTTGAGCAAAGCTTTATTTATTAAATAATAAAAATGATATACTTTTGTTGATATCTTCTTTTTTCTTTTTTCATACATCTAAAAAATAGTGCGAAGAAATAAATGCTGATTGGGAAATAACGTACGTTTGCTAATTAATAACAAGTGTATTTCGGCGTGAACTTTTAAGTGCTTACAAACATTTCGCAGAAAAAGTAATGAAGTGTTGAATATGTTCTAAAATCTTTTTACATGGGACAGTTCTATAATTGAAGAGTTATATTCCCGAAGATTCAGATTTTATCTCTTATTTTGGAAAATTAAAAATTAAAATTCTTGAATCTTGGTACAGAAACGATGCTCGTTAGAGAAATTCAAGCGCGGCATAAACTCTCGAGTCAAAGGATTTTCGTATACGTATATTATATATTATAATATTGTGCTCTCCTGATGGTTATACGCGCACGCTCACTCATTCGCGTTCAAACGTATAAGCAGATGTTATCGCGCCTTAGGGACTCTTGGGAGCTCATCTTCTCTCGCTTCGTGTCTCGAGGACGAGTTTGTTAGAGTTTGAGGGCCAGCCAAGCTGCGGGAGATTAGCTGAGTGGTGGGGAGCGAAATTGAGTAGCCGACAACCGGATTGAATAATTTTTGTAATTTACGAAGGTGCTAACTGGTCAACGCGATATTATGTACATATATCTATATTTATTATGTTTATATATAATATCATATATGCGGTACTTGAATTGTCTTCAATATTCATCTTTTTAATTTTTAAGTACGTCATTATCAAAAATTATAGCTTGTATATTGAAATGCCATTACTATTTTTGTTTAAATAAACATAATAATATATATTTAAAAAAAAGTCTACATCATATCGTCGGTCCGTACGAAGACTAGCACAACTCAAATGAGTGTGAAAGACTAGCACAACTAAGATCTTCAAGGCTAAACT
>UCOJ01002426.1:0-11865 GCA_900474305.1 Cecidostiba fungosa
GCAAGCAGTGCACTTCTGCCCGTGCGAACTCCAGGCAGCGGCGCTCTCAGCTGACGATGCGTTCTAAGCATCGCCAGCCACCGCCATCGGAGATGCCACCGGAGAGCCTAGTGCTCGTCCGTGACAATTGACATAGCAATAACTTTTTTATTTTCTATTTTTAGATTATTTACCAATAGATGGTCATTTCTTTCACCTTGTGCACAGTTTTCTCCTAGCTTTGAGCTGATAATTTTCTACAACTGTCTCAAGTTGCCACTATGTCTTCTTATGTGTTCATTTTCAAACTTGTACTCTACACCTGTGTTATAACTTTGTTTAAAACGTTTTTGTGTAATTTTTAAAAATAACATAGGAGCAAATACTAATTAATAAAATAACAATTTAATTAACAATATACATGTATTCAATATATAATTGCAGCCTCGAGATCTCTCGCAAACGCGGAGCAGTCAATCTCACTCCAGAATCGCAAAGTCAATCCCGTAATCAAACGAAAAACGGCAGCGCGCCTCCCAGCACGCGGTAATTGAATTTTCAGGCGGCGATAATTAGGCACCGATCACTCGAAAAAACAACACCAACGCTGCGTCGAGCTATATACTCCCCGATAAAAGACTCCCGCTTCGCTTCCACTCCCCGGAAATTTCACGCGCGATCGAGCCTCGCGCACATAATAATAATCGGGTTCCGCGTAACGATCGCGCAATTAAATCGAAATCAAAATAACCGTCGACGAGAGTGAGCGAGAGAGAAAAAAAGAACGAGAAGCGTCGAGTGTGGGAGGAAGGTGTAGAGGACCTGCAGCGCTGCTCGCTTTAATTAAATCAAGTGGCGCGTCGTCGTTGTGTTCGGCTCTGGGTATTTGCTCTGAGCGCGTGTAATCGCGCCTTTCTCGCAGCGTGTGTGTATATACGCGCCAGCATCGCTATTAAGGAGAGGGTGCTCATTATGGAGGTCTGATGTTCCCCTTCGTTTTCGACCTGACGTGATGCTTTCCTTCGCGTCTTTCGGCGGTAGACGTGTGTGTGTGTGTGTGTACGTGTTAACTGGATACTTCTTGACCGCATCCGCTGATTAGGCGATGATGCTTAACGGGGATCTTGATCTTCCACGAGTATGGTTTTGGAAAAATTCTGATACCGTTGCATTTATATATCGTAGTAAATTGTGGGAGCGCCGATGACGCGGATATCTTATGCAAATTAAGTGCTACGAAATAAAATAAAACTTCCTCGATCCCGACTGAATCTATATAATCTCACGATACATTCTTATCAAAAAGCACCTGTGTACCAATTCGAGATAGAAACCTCGTAACTCGTTTTCTCTCTCTTCTCGAAGCAGCAACTCGATCTCAACATAATAATCGGAATTGAAAAACCCCATCTCAATAACTCGCGTATTGATTGCCGAGTCGAAACGAACGTTGGTCTTCGGGAGACGGGAAACTTAACGGCATATCTCGGCCGCACCGGCGATCCCACCGCGAGATAATAACGATAATTATAGGCGGCGCATGCGCCGAGGTGATGAGAGATTTGAATAATTGGTCCACTATGCCGAACGATCTGCGAGTCTTGCATTTCGAGGTGAAAACCACTAACGATGCTAACGTAATTATATGGACGCGAGGTGAGCCGTGAGTTTGAGATGATTGGAAGCTTGGCAGGTGGTTTTTTTATTCTTTTGCGAGCTTACCCGTTGCGAGATTGGCATTTATACAGATTAAAGAATGCTTAGTTTTGCTTGGACTTTTTTTACTGGAGATGAAATAAGTAAGACGGTTAAGATGAGGTTTGGAGCTATGTATGATTTGCAGTTTATATAGAATATTGAGAAACAATCGTATATATGGCTTTGACTGAGAAATGTTTGAAGTCACGCGGTTACGCCCTAAATACCAGTAGTAAAAATCGGTATGAAGGACGTGCCAAAAAACGCCGAGTGAATGAGCCAAAATATTTTTTAATTCGCCGTTTTCTAGCTATTGCTTTTAGTCAAACATCTTTCATTTACATTCTACTGGCTTCCGGTTTGTCTTGTAGCTTCAATAAAGTTCTCGATCGAAAATAAATAGGTTTAAATAAATCGAATTTAACGCGAGATATTCTTTAGATACTGCTGCAGGTGTCGATTGTAGCATCCGGTCCCATGTTGATGCAGCATTGGCAGCCAGTATTTTGGTACCTTCTTTTGTTATGCAACTGCCGGCACTGGTTGTTCTTTATTATGTAAAGAAAAAAATTATATAAATTATTTAAATATAAACGTCGACTTGCCTCGATTATATATTTTTTTTTGTGACCCCCTGCCGGACCATATGATTTGAATTACTGACATCTTTATTATTTTAATATAGGTATATATTTCTAATCTCTACAAATAGCGGGTTTGCCACCTACTGCTTTTTATTCTGAGTATTTAATTTTTTAATCTTTTCTTTCTCTTCTTCTGTTCTGGGTGTCGATTGTAGCATCCGGTACCATCGTCCCATGTTGATGCAGCATGAATGCTGGACACTGCTGTCGATGGCTTTTATAAGGAAAAATTCTCAACCGTCACGATTATAAACAATATATATATATCGCGTATATAACGATTGCAAAACGTGTATCATCCCAGAATTATCCGTTTATAAAACACCTATCTCGTGCGTGACAATTATAAATCGCGTTGTTCATATATCAATTATAAAAATACTGTGCTTACTGAATAGCTGGTACCTAAATATCCCATATTTATAATGTACAGAGATAAATGCATATGTGAATCCATGCTTTGATAAAAATTGCTTGACGTACTCAAACATCAGATTGGCAAACATTTGGCTTTGCCTTTGAAGAGTTTGTAAAGTACTATAGTTCACATTTCCTAAAATCGCACTAGATTTTCATCGGTTTTTGTTGTGCTACTGCCAGCACTGACTGTTGTTCATTTTGTAAAAGAAACAAAAATTATATATTATTTAAAAAGAAAATATAATGCATAATAGAAAATATAATAATGTGTACATTTATATGCGATGTCTGCGCGTCTAATTAATTAATTATTAGGGATCGTACGCATTTAATAACAATTTATGATCCTGGGGTACTTTGACACTATCTCTGATATAAATGCCTTTGTTTTTCTTTACAAAAACTTATTTTAATATTTTTTGACAGTCACTTGTTGAATCCCTCGTATTGTCAATTGGCACACCTGTGTTATCCTCCATGACAATTATTTTAGTTTTATCATCGTCATCAAGATCGTAGTAATACAAAGCGAAAACTGATGTAGTTTTACATGATATCCTTGAGAGGACAAATGATGTGTCATAAAATCGATCGCAAGAAGCAAATTTCTAAAGTTCGGGATAAGGACTTCAGCTTCCTTTACTCCCTATCGCGTCGGCAAACGCAAACGCGCATTCCTGCAATGCCAGGCCGCCGCAGAGGCAGCCTGATGTTTATATCTCGGAATTATGCGCTCGATTTGGATTTATAATAAAGCGCGCGAGGCGCGAGAACGCATAAATTATGCTAATGCGAGAGCAGGCGCGCGCACCAATTTGAATTCTGTTAACGCGGCACCTTGGACGAGAGCTGGGTGTATATATAGTAATCTGTGTGGGTATGGGTGTACTTGGTTTGCGTTCTGTGCGCGTCTGGGGTGTAAGGACACCTGTTCTACCACTTATATTTGGAATCTTTTAATGAATGTTTCTCCTTCGTATTTGCAGAAAATAATACATTCTGAAGAAGGGAAACGGGAATTAGAGATGAATTCTTATAGAAGAAGAAATAATGATGCGTTACTTCTGGTAAATTTATGGGCACGTGTCATTATACTTATAACTTTATACTTTAATATTAAAAATGAAGATTATTCGTTCCGCTTGAGAGATTTTGCATTGCAGATTACGCGTGTTCGGATTTGCGATGAAAGAACAATCTCAGCCCTAAACCAACTGAACTTTATTACCCAAATTATGCGAGGAATGCATTAGGGCAAAAGTGGCGTGAAATTTCATTAGGAATATCGACTTTTCATGTTTTCGGCCATATCTTCATTATCATAAAAAATGAAGTAATTTTTCCCAATGTTAGATTCAATAAGAGTCCGAAGTAGCTAAACAATAGTTTCAGTTAAATAAAAATTTGACTTACCTGGATAGGGATGCGTAGAAAATACTGGTTGAAAGCAATTTAAAAATCCGGCGTACATCAGTATCAGATATCCAGTACTGACCACGTCAAAAAATCAGAAACATAAAAACGACGACGTAGGCAAAACAATGTTTATGCAACGAGCTTTCGCGATACCGTCCCTCCGCACACATTCCTCCCTACGCGAAACGGCAGTTGCATACGAGGAAAAGAGTGAGGATTTTACTTTGTGCCTAGCGAACGGGTAGTATAAGGTTAGTTCCACTGCCGTACGCCACATGGATAAAATCTCTCTTTCGTGGGGCTGGAAGCTCGCTATATACATGTACGCACACAGGCCGAGGGAATAACAAAAAAAAAAGAAGTAAAGCTGGGCGGGTCTTTCTCAATCTTTCTCTTTCTGCCGCTCGCGATAAAAGATAGTCAAGGGAGATATTTACTGCGCCCGAACGGGAACCACGCCGAAGAACAATGTATATAAGAGAAAGAAGGAGAGCTGACTTCTGTATATTTTAAATTCGTCGCTGGTGCAGTGTATACATATAAGCGAGCGGTGTGCGTTGTCTGTGTGTGTGTGTGTATGCGGAGTAGGGAACTTTCGGAATAAACATTGACGTAATGGCAGTTTTATAGGGATTTTATTCGTCGGCGGGTGCCGAGCAATGATGCGCGACCCGTAAACAAGCCACCGAATCGTTTCCTCTCGTTTTTGCTGTGTATAACGTCGACGGCGCACGCCTGCTTACATTATATGCGTGCGCTATACTGATTATCTCGCGTTCACTTTTTGTTTTGTTTGTGTATTCTTATATTGATTTTTCGGTTTAATTAAAATATTAAGATCATCAGCTGACAACCATTTGGTCATCATCTGACCTGTTTCAGTTGGGATAACACATAAATACACACTATATTATAACGGATAATTTGTATTTCTAATTAAATATTCCATTCGTTCTTACCTAATTTTCTTAAAAACTACTATGTCGTAAAATAAAATAGTTTCTGTATCATGACTATTTAATTTTATATTTTTGATTCTATCGTGGATTTTTGCAAATGGTCCATTATTTTCATTTGGTCTAAATATTTTAATTTTGTTTTAATCGAGGAACTTGATCACTTAACAGTATGCGTGGAAGCGATTATTATCTATTATGCGATCTCATCGAGCCGTGGTTTGGCTCTGAGAAATTGAGTGATTCCATCAGTCGATAATTTGACTATGAAGAATTCAACGATTTGATCGAGCCGTAATTTGGCTCCGAAAAATCAAACAATCTCTTTCAGCCGTTTATTGGCTTTGAGGAGTGAAGCGATTTCAAATAGCCGTCCTTTGGCTCAGAAAAATTAAGGAATCTTAAGCCGTAATTTATTAATACGATATAAGCTATTTAAATAATTTAATATGCTTCCACTAGAAACAGTAAGCAATTATGTTTCTTGAAATATTAAATCCTGGGCGCGTATTTCCTGCAGTTTCTTATTTCTAATAATCGATTAAGTTAAAATGACACCCATTATTATTGAAAAAATTGATTTTTTCTCTTAATAAATAAAGTTTAAGTTTACACTGTAAAAAATAAATCGACAGTGTTAGCTTGATCATCCTATTGGCTAGACCAGCCAATGCTGCGTCAGCATGGGACCGGATGCTAAAATCGATACCCACAGTTTTTCGGTTATACCGGTAAAATATAAATAATTTGCGTAGATGTCGATTATCGAACCACTTTTAGCGTATACATTTTTAGCAATTTCGACAAACATCGCAATAAAACTGTACATTCAGTACCCTAATAGCACAAAACATTTTTATAACATTTTTAAAACGTCTTTAAAACTTAAAAAATAAACGTTACAAGGTTTTCAAAAAAAGTTTTTAAAACGTTTTGTGCTGTTAGGGTAGTACTTAAGCCACATCAATAGTTCCACTACCTGATCTTTTTGGCGCCTTAATGGAAGATTCGGCTCAGTATATAAAAGCCGTTGACGAGCAAATATTCGCTGTCTCAGCAATTCAGGTATTGAATACTGACGCGCAATGGACATTACCACCTGCTGATCACTGGCCTGATCAGTAGCGGTAGAAGCATAGAGGTATTATTAATGACAATTACTTAGTAATACCTCTATGAGTAAAAGGCTCTGTTTCTTCCGGAAGCATCACGCACGATGTGTCTATGCGCACCAGAAATTCAAGTTTTTTTTTATTTATATACTCACTTGCAGCAAAAAATTCACCTAATTGTTTGTTTATTATACACTTAATACACTCAAACTGTTTTTTATTTATAATTCACTATTTAATAACTGCCTCTCAAATTTTTAATGTATAGTACGATAAAGATTGTCCATCTTTCGATAAATTATCGTCCGATGTGTACTATATGCATCACGCTATCAAAGCTTGCAGTTTAGAGCTTAATACGTCACAAATGCTCAATAAGCACTTTGACAATTCAGCTCCTGCGCGCAAGTGATTTGGTGTATTGAACTCTGAAACGTGTTAGCAATTCTTTCGATTTTTATTTTGAATTTCGACACTAGCTCTCATTCAAGCGCGACCGCAGCAAAAGGAAAATGCAGGTTGCAAGACGTAAAACTTTTATAAAAAGATATCTTAATAATTAATATATCATGTAAATTATAAAGTGAAAAATCATCAGCACGCACGTACATGACGATTTTAAATTTTCAAATCTTTTTTTATAACTTGCAGAGTCAAGTTCACAGTCAATAAAACTTAAATACCATGCATCATCGGATAGATCAACCAGATGTTTAAAGTTTGGGCTCCAAAGTCTTGCTGTCTCCGTCAGCCTGTATATATCCACCTATACAACAACAAGCTTTTAACTTATAGGCTGTCATTAACACCTATTTCACGGACGACAGCACAGTGTTGTAGCAGCCGGTTCGCGCGCTTTCGATGCCCAGTATAATTCGATTAATCCATTTTCCCGATCCCCATAACGAGTTTCAACTGCGTCTCTCTATGGATGTATGCACGTCCATTTGGACGAAAGAGAGTACATGGCGAGGATACGGAAATCGAGGAAAGTGAAACGCGCATGCATTTCGGATATGCGAGTAACAAGAGCTGGACTGCATGCATATTTATAGTGTATATTCATGAATGTAATTAAGTACGGACACTGGTTGGGATTAAGGAATTCGGAGAAAATTTAATTGTGAAAATTTAATTCGTTAAGCTGATGTGTTATGTATTTTAGGGCGAGTGCCCAGTGAGATGCACTCCATGCGTTGCAAGTTGGATTTGGTTTAGTTTGATTTGTTTGCTACGCAGAATTTTTGAGATTTTTCGCATTAGAGAAAGAAATCACTCTTTAAAATGAAAGCAAGAAGAATGGCGGAGGAACAAACATTAGAACATATTCTTTTCTGGCGTGACGGAAGGAAAGTACTCCCAGAGATCACTCGAGGACAGGAGCACTAGTGAAGCACTTACTGTATATACGTCCATAAGGTTCTTGTGAGCACAAAGTTATTTGTAGGTCTTGAACCATTTGCAGTAATTTTGCAGTCATCTCCTTTGCAGAATAAATAATCGCACTGTTATGGGGAACGAATTTACGCTTATTGTCGAATCAACTACATACAAGCAAATCATAATCACTATTCCACAATAAATCGCTTCTAATATTCAAGAAAAAATATCATTAGACTAATTCGACAGAATAATCCTGTTTCGCCGTAGGCGAAAGACTTAATACTCTTACACAGGAAGTATAAATGAATATTTCGCATAGTCGAAAAAAAAAAAATTTCCCTCTCATGCGCTCTTTTCTCCCCTTTATTCCTTCGCACAACGTGGCGCTCGCTTTCTTTAAGACTCCGAAGCCGTCTCTGTGTCGGCCAGTTTCTACACCTAGTCAAACTTAACTCACCCTCCTTTACCTTTATATATACACTATATACACCTATAGAACGGAACAGCGCACGAGCAGTATTCGACAAAGCTCCAGGACCTTTTCCGGCGCCTGCGGGGTAGCAGAGGGCTTTATTAAAAATTGAGGATGCAATTTACCTCGGCAGCGCCGGAACCTTAAATAAGGAAGGAGGCGAGGAGTGAGCTGCCTTCTCTCTCGCTCTCGGAAGCCTAGAGCATGTATAAGCCATGGTACGGCGCCGGTACGCTCCCGAAAAGGCTTTTCAGAGGGGGAGAGGACCGCAGCGAAAATCTCGCGGCAACGTTGGCGGCTTTTCTTCCCCTTCTTTTGAGAATGAGGGAGAGAGCCTATAGGCCGCCAGGTAATTCGAATTAATGGTAATCCATTTTAGGCCTTCCACCAACGCGGTATGTTTTATTTCGAGATTGATTAAAATTAAATTGTAATAAATGAGGCACACGATGCCGCCGCGCTTTATTGCGAGTCGTGGAGAGAATCGTTTAGCAGTTTTTGCCCGGAGTAAACCGCGCTCTCTCTGTGTACTTGGTGAAACATGATTCTATTTACGGTGTTAATGGGTACGAGGAATTAAGCCAATATAGTGAAATCGAATGCAGTGAGTGCTATAGTCGACGTTATTGTTTTATCTCAGCATTGATTTTGTCGCCTGTGTAAAGAACATCACGCATAATGGAGCTTCGTTAATTCCAAACCACAATTTTATTTACTAATATAAGAGCGAAAAATTGCAGCGCTGTTGCTTTGCAGTAATCAGCAACACATGCACCTCCTAAAATCAAAATTTCAAACAGCTCACGAGCGCATTCTCTATTTCTCTTAAATACCTTCTCAGAAAGTATATATCCTCGGTAGCATTTCACTTACAGCAATTTCATTCACAAATTATACATGCAGTCAGCTGCGCTCGACTAAAACTCTTCAAGCTCCATAGCGGCAAGATCCGCGTAGAAAGCGAACGAGAGACTCAAACGAACGGACAAAGAGAGCGAAAAATATTTTCCAGCAGCAGACCAAGTATACGGACTATATCTTTTCGCAGGCTTATAAAAACTTGGTACAGCTCGCTCGCTCTCTGTCTCCTATGCAAACAGAAACTTAAGACGTCTCCCAGTGGCGGGCGGTGTCTTGATTGAGGCAGGAAAGGACAGCTGAAATTAAAAGCATTTCAGCAAGACGCAATTAGCGTCACAAAGGAGTCCCCCGACGGTGAGCTGCATATATATATACTTATATATATACATAGGCATCGGCAGCGGGAGGAAAAGCGCGCGATTCACGCTGAGCTGGGCTGTTTAATTGCCGGCGAATTATAAATTGCGAGGCTCGCTCATTTTCCTGAAGCTCCATCTCTTGCCGTGCTCTGTCGCCGCACTCGCGGTTACCCCCCTCGAGAGCTCTGTTATTTCACCTGCATTAGAATTCCCTTGGTGCGCTCTGTATTGCGCGACGGATATATTCAGAGGCGAGAGATGGAGATGGAGACACGCTGCTGCGGTGAAATGAATATTTTAACGTTTAATGAATGGAGCTGTGGTACTTTTTGGATCATCAGAGAGCTGCTAATCATTATAGTCGACTCTTCGCGTAATATACGCTGATCGGATGAAGTTGTTGGATTTATGGTGCTTTGTTAGGAACTTTAATGTAAAAATTCTAAGATTATGAGAGTGTAAAGATTTTGATTTTTATCAAAATTGCTGACTCTTTATATACTGAATCCTCAAATAAAGAGTACATAGACGGGGAATCTACTCTTTATTTGTATACTTTAATGTACTCTTTATGATCATAACAGATTATCATAGGTGTAAAGTACGGTGTTAAGTCACGATTCTATCCTGTATATTATTAGAGTACTTAATGGAGACTTACTTGTATATTTGTTTGCTGGTACTGCTCTGCTGCTGGTACCCTTGTGTATCGGCCAGTCGTGTATAGGGGTTGTGAATTAATTAACTCACGTTTAAATGGAATTGTACTGGAATTGTACTGGATCGCAAATTTGACTGATACTCATCAACTCAGTGATCCACTTATTGAGCACATTCATCACTTTACAATTTCGGCAATAATGCTCTCATCGCAATTTCATAACCATATTGCAATACGTCTCAGGACATAACAAAAAAATAACAAAATAAAAAATATTTTTTTTACCAGATGACTTGACCGAAATATATACTACAACAAAAATATCATTCACTTAGTATTCACTATTTCATGAGGTTTTCAAAGCATCCGATAAAAATGGGACGTTTTTAAAACCCAGTTTTCCATAAAAAACTAAGACTCAGAATTCAATTTTTTAAATTTTTTAGAAATAAGTTGCGGACACAATGAGAGACATATATATCAGTAGCTAAACCAGGCGGGTCTGCGCCCCCCCCCCACCACTCGACTTTTCCATATACATACACACAATTTCACCACTACAATTACAGGTTATACATGGGTTCTTATGGGCGTACAGTGCCAACATTTATGTGTGTGTGTGCGTGTGTGTGTGTGTGTGTGTGTGTGTGTGTGTGTGTGTTTGAGAGAGTAGTGACGTCATCGGCACACCGCAGCTCCCACCACGCCACCCTCAGCACACTTGTGCATGTGAGAAAGCCATGGTTTGAGCGTACTCCTGGCTCCATGCTATCTGGGGCTGACGTCGGCAGCGTACTCCTGCAGCGTGCTGTCACTAGGAATATGATCAAGGTCAGAGGCAGCATCTTATGTGGAATATTCTAGAAGGCGCAAGGCTCGCTGCAGCGATTCTGACGTCAGCGATCGGCGAGCGTGCATCTTTCGGCATGAGTCGCGCGGCAAGATAGCGCGTGGATCAGGTTACGCCTGCTGTTATTCTTTCGAGACTGTTTATATTATACGCATATTCATACTTTTATCGAGCATGACAGCATATGCGTATTTTCTAACTACAATACAAAGCTGCTGCATATTATCGAGAGCTCTCTCTCTCTCGCTCTCTATCTCGTACGCTGCAGCGATGATGCAAATCGGGTGTTTATCATATACACTGATTGAGAATGTAACAACGGTTATTTTTCTCAATGTATTGTAGAGAGTGATGTCGGGTGGTATACTCCAGACAGCATACTCCGTACGGTCTTCAGGAGGTGGCTCAAGGTCAGCATCTCTACCCGGTCATCCGTTGCATTGTTTTTCTCGCTAAAAAACAATGCTGCGTATTCTGCAAATGATTCACCAGCAGCAGTCAAACTCTAGAAAATTCATCAAGGGTTTGGGCAGGCTGCAGCTATGCTCGCATCTTGCAGTTATTCGCGCGGTGTGAGACAGCGGATCAGGTTACATGATCCGTTGTTTACTTATCGCTACTTTCATCGAGCATATAACTGCATACGTTTTTACGCCGCATATATGATTCATACGAGTTGCAGTGAAATACATGGTACTATTATTTAGACGACGTAATATCAAACTCTAGAAGATTCATTAGTCCGGCTGTAAACAATTTTTTTAATTTGATACTCGTTGGCTTGTACGAATGGCTAATAAGGGTGACAGCATGCATTGGTATTAGGAAAAAAGGTTAAATAATAATCATAGTCACATGTAAAAAAAGATGTCTTTTTTATTCTAAATAATCAAATTCAATCTTATTCATTCTAGTTCCAAAATACTGCATATATAATTTTTTTGTTCTACTGTGACGTGGCGGCTTCGCTGGTGCGTGTCCATTGACGGTTAGCCCCGCTAAGCAATGGGGCTATCGCGCGAAACCACCTCGTCGACAAAAAGTCGTCTCTCGA
>UCOJ01002427.1:0-11860 GCA_900474305.1 Cecidostiba fungosa
ATATATATATATATATATATATAAATTATTAGAAGATTATACTTCTATCTTATGAATTCAAATCATAAACTAAAATTAGCTAAATAATTATTTAAAAATAATATTATCAGATAATTTTATTAATATTGGATTATAAATAAAATAAATAAAATAAATATTTGAAGAAATTTGTCCTAATAAAATATATGGAGTTTCAACTGGTCGAGCTCCAATTCATGTTAAAATAATAAATAAAAAAATAAATATTCAAAATATATTTTGATTTAAAAAATAAAATTTTATTCCTTTAATTTTATTAATTATATTAAATGGTAAAATTAATAAAATTAAAATTGATATTAATAAAGCTAATACTCCTCCTAGTTTATTAGGAATAGAACGTAAAATAGCATAAGCAAATAAAAAATATCATTCAGGTTGAATATGAATAGGAGTAATTATTGAATTAGCTTGATTAAAATTTTCAGGATCTGATAAAATATATGGATATATTAAACAAATTAATAGTAATAAAATAAATAATATAATAAATCCTAATAAATCTTTAATAATAAAATAAGGATTGAAGGGAATTTTATTTATATTCCTATTTAATCCTATTGGATTAGTAGATCCAGTCTCATGTAAAAATACTAAATGTATAATTACTAATATTAAAATAATAAAAGGTAAAATAAAATGTAAAGAATAGAATCGATTTAATGTAGCATTATTAACAGAAAATCCTCCTCATAATCATAAAACAATTGATTCTCCAATATAAGGAATTGCTGATAATAAGTTAGTAATTACTGTTGCTCCTCAAAAAGATATTTGTCCTCAAGGTAATACATATCCTATAAATGCTGTTCCTATTGTAACTAAAAAAATTAATACTCCAATAATTCAAGTTAATAATAATTTAAAAGAATTATAATATAATCCTCGACCAATATGAATGAATATACAAATAAAAAATATTGATGCTCCATTTATATGTATTAATCGTAATAATCATCCATAATTTACATCTTGAATAATATGAATAATTCTATTAAATGCTATTTCAATATTAGGAGTATAATGTATAGATAAAAAAAATCCAGTAATAATTTGAATAATTAAACATAATCCTAATAATGAACCAAAATTTCATCAAATTGAAATATTTAATGGAGTAGGTAAATTAATTAATGAATTATATATAATATTTAATAACAAATAATTTTTAAAGATTGATTTTTTCATTTAATTAATTTTACGTAAAGTTAATTTTTTATTAATAGTAATTTTTACAATTATTGTTAAGCATATTAATAAATAAATAATTGAAATAATGATTGGAATATTTTTATTTAATATATATATATAATTTAAATTATTATTATTATTATAATTAATTAATAAATTAAATTCATAGATATTATTATTTCATAAATAATGAATTTTTAAATTTAATAATATTATAATAATAAAAATAAATATTAATATTAATTTAATAGGTATAATAATCAAATTATTTCAATTATATATTATTTTTATATTACTAATAAATCTAGTAAAATATATAAAAATAATTATTATACCTCCTACTATAATTAAAAATATAATGTATGAAAATCAGTGTGAATAATTATATATTCTTATATTAATAGATAAAAATATTGTTAATAATAATAAAATTAAACATATTATTAATGGATGAATATTTATATTATGAGAAGGAATAGAATTAATTATTAAATTAATTATTGTTAATAAAATTATTAAATAAATTTGAATAATTAAAATTGATTTTATCATTTACAAAAAATAGTTTAAATTTTAAAATATTAATTTTGGAGATTAAAGTAATAATATTAATTATTTTTTTGATTTAGTTATATGAAATTCATAAATTTAATTTACAAGATTAATATTTTATTTAAATTAATAACTAATATATATATAAATACTTATTTTTATTTAATAATATTTATTTTATCAATATTTATATTTTGTTATTTTTATATACAAATTTTATTAACATTAATTAGAATAGAATTTATAATAATTACATTATTAATATTATTAAGTAACTTATTAATTGATAATAATAGAATAATAATGATTTTATATTATTTAGTTTTTGTAGTTTGTGAAAGAGTATTAGGATTAACAATTTTAATTATTTTAATTCGATCATATGGAAATAATTCAATTAAATTAATAAATTTAAATTTATGATAAAATATATTTTATTTATTATTATATTAAATTTTAATATCATTATTTGAAATTATAATATAGTTATTTATATAATAAGAATTATATTAATAATTATTAATATTATATTTATTTATTCTATTAATTTTAATAGTAATTGAATAAATATTTATTCTTGATTAGGAATTGACTTAATTAGATATAGTTTAATTTTATTATCATTATGAATTATTATTATAATATTTATTATTAGAATTAATAATATTAATAAAAAAAAAATTAGATTTATTTTATTATTATTATTATTAAGTTTATTATTTAGTTTTATATCAATAAATTATTTTATATTTTATTTATATTTTGAAGTTAGATTATTTCCAACTTTTTTATTAATTATAGGTTGAGGGTATCAACCTGAACGAATTAATGCTTCTTTATTTATATTAATATATACAATATTTGCATCATTACCAATATTAATTATTTTATTTATATTATATAATTATTTTAATTCATTAAATTATTTAATTATTATAAATAAAATAATTAAATTTAATTATTTAGAATTATTAATATATTTTTATATAATTTTTGCATTTTTAATTAAATTACCAATATATTTATTACATAATTGATTACCTAAAGCTCATGTAGAAGCTCCAGTATTTGGATCAATAATTTTAGCAGGTGTTATATTAAAATTAGGTGGATATGGAATTATACGAAGAATAATAATTATAATAAATTATAGTAAATATTTTAATTATATTATGATAATTATTTCATTATTAGGAATATTAGTTATAAGATTAGTATGTTTACGACAATTTGATATAAAAATATTAGTAGCTTATTCATCAGTTGTACATATAGGAATAATATTATTAGGAATTATAAGAATAATAATATGAGGATATTATGGAGGATATTTAATAATATTAAGACATGGATTATGTTCATCTGCATTATTTATATTAGTAAATTTATTATATGAACAAACTAAAAGTCGTAATATATTAATTAATAAAGGTATAATTATTTTTTTCCCATCATTATCAATATGATGATTTATATTTTGTGCTTGTAATATATCTTCTCCAATTTCTTTAAATTTATTAAGAGAAATTATAATTATTAAAATTTTATTAAATTGATCAATAAATATTATTATTATTTTAATATTAAGAATATATATAAGAGCTATATACTCAATTTATTTATTTTCATATACTCAACATGGTAATTTTAATAAATTAATAAATTTAATAAATAATATTAATATAAATAATTATATTTTATTATTATTACATTGAATTCCTTTAAATATATTAATTATTAAAATTGATTTATTAATATAGATTTAAATAATTTAAATTAAAATATTGATTTGTGGAGTCAAAATTGTAAATAATTTACTTTAAATATAATAATTATTTTATTTTATTTAAGAAGAATAATTTTTTTAATTATTAGAATAATTATATTTATTATTAGAATAATTTTATTATTTAATAAAATAAATTATTTAATAGAATGGAATGTAATAATTTTAAATTCTATAAATATTAATATATTTATTTATATTGATTGAATTATATTAATATTTTTTTTTACAGTTATATTAATTTCATCAATAATTATATTATATTGTAGTGAATACATAAATCATGATAATTATAATTTACGATTTTTTTATTTAATATTATTTTTTATTTTATCAATATTATTAATAATTATTAGTCCAAATATAATTAGTATTTTAATTGGTTGAGATGGATTAGGATTAATTTCATATTGTTTAGTAATTTATTATCAAAATTATATAAGTTATAATTCAGGAATATTAACAATTTTATTAAATCGAATTGGTGATGTTACTATTTTAATAAGTATTAGTTTAATAAGATTATATGGAAGATGAAATTTTATAATATTAAATTATTTAATTACATTAATTTTATTAATAATTATATTATCAGCTTTTACTAAAAGTGCTCAATTTCCATTTTCATCATGATTACCTGCTGCTATAGCAGCTCCTACTCCAGTTTCTTCTTTAGTTCATTCTTCAACTTTAGTTACAGCAGGTGTATATTTATTAATTCGATTTCATTATATAATATATATAAATGAATTTATTTTAAAATTAATTATTATAGTAGGATTAATTACTATATTAATAGCAGGATTTTCAGCAAATTTTGAATATGATATAAAAAAAATTATTGCATTTTCTACATTATCTCAATTAGGTCTAATAGTAATAATTTTTGGATGTAAGAACTGAGAATTATCATATTTTCATTTAATTATTCATGCAATATTTAAATCTATAATATTTATATGTTCTGGTATATTAATTCATACAATAATAAATTATCAAGATATTCGATATATAAATAAATTATTATTTTATATACCATTAACATATAGAATATTAATAATTTCAAATTTATCTTTATGTGGGATACCATTTATATCCGGATTTTATTCTAAAGATCAAATTTTAGAAAATATTTTTATAATATTTAATAATTTATTTATTTATATTATATTATTAATTAGTACAGGATTAACAGTATCTTACAGTATTCGAATAATTTATTATTTAATAAATAAAAATTTTAATTTTTTATCAATTAATTTAATTATAGATTGTAAATTAATAAATTATCCAATAATTATTTTAATAATTTTATCAATAATATTTGGATATTTAATAAATTGATTAATTTTTAATTATATTGAAAATATTTTTTTAATATTAGAAGAAAAAATTATTATTATAATTATTTGTTTATTATTTTTTTTTATTGGGAAAATAAATTATATAATATTATATAAATTTAAATTTATATATTTTATAAAAATATTTTTTGGTAAAATATGATTTATAAATAATTTTATTCCTATTATTGTTATTTATCCAATAAATTTAAGTAAAATATATATTAATTATTATGATAAAGGATGAAGGGAATACTTATTTAAAAAAAGAACATTATTGATTAATAATAAATTTAATTATTTTGATAAATTAAATTTTAATAATAATATAATATTTATATTATTAAGTATTAATATAATAATATTAATAATTTTATTTTATTTAAATAGTTTAAATTAAAATTTAATATTGAAGATATTAAGATAATATTATATTTTTAAATAATAATTTATAAAATTAATTTATTTATTTTTATATTGAAAATATAAAGTTTTAATTTAAACTATATAAATTTATGAAAGTATGATTAATATCAACAAATCATAAATATATTGGAATTTTATATTTTATTTTTGGTATATGATCTGGATTAATAGGATTATCAATAAGAATAATTATTCGATTAGAATTAGGTAATCCAGGATCTTTAATTGGAAATGATCAAATTTATAATTCAATTGTTACAACTCATGCATTTACAATAATTTTTTTTTTTGTTATACCAGTAATAATAGGAGGATTTGGTAATTATTTAGTACCAATTATTTTAGGAGCTCCAGATATAGCTTTCCCTCGAATAAATAATATAAGATTTTGATTATTACCTCCTAGATTAATATTATTAATTTCTAGTATATTTATTGGATCAGGAACTGGTACGGGATGAACTGTTTATCCACCTTTATCATCAAATTTATCACATAGAGGTCCATCAGTTGATTTATCAATTTTTTCACTACATATTGCAGGAATTTCTTCTATTATAGGATCAATTAATTTTATTACTACAATTATTAACATAAAAATTTATAAAATTGAGAATATTCCTTTATTTGCATGAGCAATATTATTAACAGCAATTTTATTATTATTATCTTTACCAGTATTAGCAGGTGCTATTACTATATTATTATTTGATCGAAATTTAAATACTTCATTTTTTGATCCGGCAGGAGGAGGTGATCCTATTTTATATCAACATTTATTTTGATTTTTTGGTCATCCTGAAGTTTATATTTTAATTTTACCTGGGTTTGGATTAATTTCTCATATAATTTGTAATGAAAGAATAAAAAAAGAAACTTTTGGATCAATAGGAATAATTTATGCAATAATTTCAATTGGATTATTAGGATTTATTGTTTGAGCTCACCATATATTTACTGTTGGAATAGATGTAGATACACGTGCATACTTTACATCTGCAACAATAATTATTGCAGTTCCAACTGGAATTAAAATTTTTAGATGATTAGCATCAATAAATGGAATAAAAATTAAATTTAATGTTTCTAATTTATGAATATTAGGATTTATTTTTTTATTTACTGTAGGAGGATTAACTGGTATTATTTTATCTAATTCATCTATTGATATTATTTTACATGTTACTTATTATGTAGTTGCTCATTTTCATTATGTATTGTCTATAGGAGCTGTATTTGCTATTTTTGGAAGATTTATTTATTGATATCCTATAATATTTGGATTATTAATAAATCAAAAATGACTTAAAATTCAATTTATAATAATATTTATTGGAGTTAATTTAACATTTTTTCCTCAACATTTTTTAGGATTAAGAGGTATACCTCGACGATATTCTGATTATCCAGATTCATATACATGTTGAAACGTACTATCTTCAATAGGAAGAATTATTTCTTTATTAAGAACAATATATTTTTTTTTTATTTTATGAGAAAGAATTATTTCTAATCGAATTATTATTTTTATAAAAAATTTAAATAATTCAATTGAATGAATTATTTCATTTCCTCCAAGATATCATTCATTCATAGAAATTCCTAAAATTTTAATTAAATTTTAAAATGGCAGAATAGTGCAATAGATTTAAATTCTATAAATATAATTAAATAAATTATTTTTAAAAATTTCATTATGAAGTCAAATTTTATTTCAAAATGCTAATTCTCCTATTATAGAAAATATAATTTTATTTCATGATCATGCAATATTAGTAATTATAATAATTATTATAATAATTATATATATAATTATTTTTATATTATCAAATTTAATAATTAATCGTTATTTATTAGAAGGACAAATCATTGAAATTATTTGAACAATTATTCCAATTTTTTTTTTAATTTTTTTAGCAATTCCTTCTCTTAAAATTTTATATTTAACTGATGAAATAAATTTACCTAATTTATCAATTAAAGTAATTGGACATCAATGATATTGAAGATATGAATATAATGATTTTAAATCAATTAGATTTGATTCATTTATAATTAATGAATTAAATAATTATAATTTTCGATTATTAGATGTAGATAATCGAATAATTTTACCTTATAATAATCAAATTCGTTTATTAATTAATTCAATAGATGTAATTCATTCTTTTGCTATACCAACAATAGGAATTAAAGTTGATGCTGTTCCAGGTCGTATTAATCAAATTAGATTATTAATAAAGCGACCTGGTTTATATTTTGGTCAATGTTCAGAAATTTGTGGAGTTAATCATAGATTTATACCTATTGTTATTGAATCAACTAATTTAAAGAATTTTATTAATTGAATTAAAGAATTTTAATTTTAATTAATCAATTGAAGTAATTGTTAATTTATACTATTATTTGATTTAAAAAATCAATTCTTACATTTAAGATATCAATTGATAAATATTAAATAAATTAGTTAAATATTATAACATTAATTTGTCAAATTAAAATTATTAAAATTTTAATATTTATTTATTCCACAAATAAGACCAATATTATGATTAAGATTATACTTATATTTTTTAATTTTATTTATATTAATTTTATTATTATTATATAATTTATTAATATATAATAATATTAATTTTAATAATAATTATATTAAAAATAAATTAAATAAATTTATTAATAAATGATAAATAATTTATTTTCAATTTTTGATCCTTCTACATCTATTAATTTATCAATAAATTGAATTAGATCAATTTATGTTATTTTATTTTTACCAAATTTATATTGATTTATTCCTTCACGATGAAATTATTTATTTATTAATATTTTAAAGTATTTAATTAATGAATTTAAATTATTAATGAGTAATAAAATTAATAATATTAATATATTATTATTTATAAGATTATTTATAATAATTATATTAAATAATTTTTTAGGATTATTTCCTTATATTTACACATCTACTAGACATATAACATTTAGTTTAACAATATCGATAGTATTATGAATAATAATAATAATATTTGGATGAATTAATTATACTAATCATATATTTATTCATTTAGTTCCCCAAGGAACTCCAATAGTTTTAATGCCTTTTATAGTATTAATTGAATCTATTAGAAATATTATTCGACCAATTACTTTAGCAGTTCGATTATCAGCAAATATAATTGCTGGACATTTATTAATAACTTTAATTTCATCTACAGGAAATAAATTAAATATAATTATATTATTAATAATATTATTAAGTCAAAATATTTTAATTACTTTAGAATTAAGAGTATCAATTATTCAAGCTTATGTTTTTACTGTATTAAGAACTTTATATAGTACTGAAACAAATTAATGAAAAAATTATTTCAACCTTTTCATTTAGTAACTTTAAGACCTTGACCTTTATTATTATCTTTTAGAATTATAATAATAATAATTAGAATTATAAATTGATTTAATAATTTTAATATTAATTTATTATTATTTAGAATTATTCCTATATCTTTATGTATAAATCAATGATGACGAGATGTTATTCGAGAAAGTATATATCAAGGTTTTCATACTAATATTGTTATTAAAGGATTAAAATTAGGAATATTATTATTTATTACATCAGAAATTTTATTTTTTATTAGAATTTTTTGATGTTATTTTCATATATTTTTATCACCAAGTATTGAAATTGGAAGAAATTGACCCCCTAATAATATTATTACATTTAATCCTTATAATATTCCTTTACTAAATACAATTATTTTATTATCATCAGGAATTAGAATTACATGATGTCATTATTCTATTTTAATAAGTAATAAAATTAATAGATTTATTAGTATATTAATTACTATTATTTTAGGTTTTATTTTTTCTATATATCAATATAAAGAATATATTGAAGCTTCATTCACTATTTCTGATTCTATTTATGGGTCAATTTTTTTTATAGCAACAGGATTCCATGGATTACATGTAATTATTGGAACTATATTTTTATGTATTAATTTATATCGTATTAATTTAAATAATTATTCAAAAATTCATCATTTTGGATTTGAAGCAGCAGCTTGATATTGACATTTTGTTGATGTAGTTTGATTATTTTTATATATATTAATTTATTTTTGATCAAATTAATTAAATAATTTATATATTATAATAAGTAAAATTAATTTCCAATTAATTAGTCTATTAATTAATAGTATAAATATCATTTAATTAATTTATATTTTATAATTAAAATTAATTTAAAATTAAATATTCTATTAGTTAAAATAGTATAAATAATATTAATTTATATAAATATTATTATATTAATTTTATTTATTTTAATTATAATATTAATAATTAATTTAATTATTTCAAAAAAAATATATAAAAATCGTGAAAAAAGATCACCTTTTGAATGTGGGTTTGATCCAATATCAAAAAATCGATTACCTTTTTCTTTAATATTTTATTTAATTTCAATTATTTTTTTAATTTTTGATGTAGAAATTGCTATTATTTTGCCTATAATTTTTAATAATAATAATTTATATTATTTATTTTATATTAATATTATATTAATTATATTAATTTTATTATTTGGTTTATATATTGAATGAAAAGAAGGTGCATTAAATTGATTTAAATAGTTTAATAATTTATTTTAAAATATTAAATTGCAAATTTAAAAATTTCAATATTTATATATTGTTTTAAACTTATTAATAATTAATAAATATTAAAATGAAACTAATAATTTAGTAATTAATTTCGACTTAATGTTTGATAATAATTTTATCCATTTTATTAATAAAAATTTAAATTAATTGGAATAAATTTCAATAAAATTATTAACAATAATTTTCCTCTATTTTGGATTCAATTAATATTGAAATAATATATATTTTGAATTTCTAATTCAAATTTAAATAATTTAATTTATTTTTATTTCTAATTTTTAAAAGTAATATGTCTGAATTAAAGTAATAAATTGTAAATTTATATATAGAAAAATTAAATTTCTTATTACTAAAATTTATAATAAATATTATATTTTAAACTTTGAAGGTTTATAGTTTAAATAAACTTAAAATTTTATATTAATTCATATATTAATAATATTATTATTATTAATCAAGATAAACCTATATTATTATATTTATAATTATTATTATAATTAATAAATTTATAATTTAATTTTATTGATATTGAATTAATTAAAACATTATGAAATAATAGTTGTAAATAAAAAAAAATACTAATTAATGAATATATAATAAATATAATTAATGTAATAATATTAATATTATTAAATAAAATTTGTATAATTAATAATTTTATTAAAAATCCAAAAAATGGAGGTATTGATGCTATAGAAAATAAAGATATATTAATAAAATAATAATTAATTTTATTATTTAATTTAATTATAATAATATTATTTAAATTAATAATATTATAATATGAAAATATAAAAAATAAATTTATTGAAATAATTCTATATATAATGAAATAATTTATTATAAATATTTCATTAAAATTTATTAATATAATAATTCATATTATTTGAATAATAGAAGAGTAACTAAAAATAATTTTTAAATTAATTTGATATAAACCTTTAATAGAACAATAAATTCCTAAAATTAATAATAATAATAAATTAAAATTTATTGAAAATTTATTAATTAAAATATTATTTAAAATTAACAATGGAATAATTTTTTGAATAGATGATATTAAAAAAATATTTATTCAATTTAAATTATTTATAATTTTTAAATATCATAAATAAAATGGGGGTAAACCTATTTTTGTTAATATTGATAAATTTATTAAAATTAATAATAATTTATTTAATGTTCTATAATTTATTAAAATTATTGATATTATAAATATATAAGAATTAAAAGTTTGAATCAAAAAATAATTTATTAATAATTCGTTTTTAATATTTTTATCAAAAATAATTAATCTAATAAATCTAATTATATTAATTTCTATAATTATTCATATTGAAAACCAAGAATTAGAAATTATTATTAATAATCTTGAAATAATTAATATTGGAATAAAAAAAATATAACAATAATATCCAATTAAAATTTATAATTATATTTTAATTATATTAATAAAGTGCCTGATAAAAAGGATTATTTTGATAGAATAAATTATATAATATTTATATTATCTTTATTATATAAAATAAAAATAATTTTATACTATAATAATATTAATTTAAAAATATAAATATTTAATACATAGAATCAAAGACAAATTTAAATATTGCAATAAAACAACTAATAAAAATATGGTAATTCTTAAATTACTATTCAAGTGAGGTAAATAGATAATTTAAACTGATAAATAAATTTATTCAATATATAAATTCATTAAATCATACACGTATTATTACATAAAATAAAAATAAAAATAGTTTTATACTATAATAGTATTAATTTAAAAATATAAATATTTAATACATAGAATCAAAGACAAATTTAAATATTGCAATAAAACAACTAATAAA
>UCOJ01002428.1:0-11874 GCA_900474305.1 Cecidostiba fungosa
GAACTGCACTACTCTTCGCCGCAAAATCTGAACTGCACTACTCTTCGTAGGAAATCTGAACCACACTATAGTCTTCGTAGGGGATCTGAACCACACTAGTCTTCGTAGGGACCGACGATATACAGCCGTATTTACGCCTTTTCATTTCTCCAGATACGTACGTGTTTATGCAATCCTGATCTCATTTCGCCTTTTATCGCCATACTCTCTCTCTCTCTCTCTCTCTATCTCTCTCTTTGCATGAATATATTTTGTCGCTGAGATTTTATGTGCTCGCGAGATGGTGACACGATTGGTGGGACATTTATTTACTCGACTGTTTCTCTTTCGCTCGTCCTCTTGTTGTTCCCCGTCGCGGGATTGTTTCGTGAGGGATTCGGGTCAGCAGTACTCGTAAAAAAATCCCTGTTTCCGCGGGTCTTAACCTTCTGCGACTAAGTGGGATATCATCTCTCTCGCTTGACGATTTTATAGAGTTTTTTGGAGACCGGATTAAGACGCGTTAGCTCAGCGAGAGAGTGCATTTGAATCCGGCGCGTTCGGTTTTATTATATTTTGTTGTGCCCGACTTGAACATGATGTGAGTCTTTTTATTGGGTTACTTTTGCAGTTTTAGAGATAAGTTTACGAGTCTCCGTTGTATTGACAATTTTATGCTGATTCCTGGTTGGTCCATTTTCGTAACAATGACCAAGTGTTTTATTTTATTTGTAAGACAAATAAATGGGGTTTATATCGTTTCACGTAGTTCCACATTTCAGTATCCTTATAAGGCAAAGTCAATTATTTCGTAACGTTTTAGAATGGAAAATAGAATGAAATGACAGACGTGTGAAATATCTATAAAAACACATGAAAAATGGTACGTTTGAACTAACGGTATGATAGAGATCTTGCGCAACTTTTGACTTTCAATTCACACCTCCAGAACATTAACGCACTTTGTTTGACCTTAAAAATTCCATGCGAGAGAATAAAGCTAATTTTTTCTTAATTACAATTTGAATTTACATCGGACGGAGGTAACCAAGGAAATATTCCTTAGTTTCCTTACGAAATGCAAAGTATAAAATACCCTGATAAATTTTCATTACCTCTTATATATTTGAAATTCAAAAAAGTTGTACCGTATAAACGTCAAATATTTCTATACTGTATAATTTGCAGATCTAGTTGTAAAAACTACTCAACAATAAATTTAGAATCGAATTTCAGATAACCCAAAACAATCAGCTCGCAAGAATTTCAATATCTTCAGTAATATTGCCGAACAATCGAGCCACCCCATCGTCATATTAACGCCTTGCGCAGTCCATCCTAATCCAGAGTGGAAGAAAGCTGACTTATCAGTCTCCCCCGCGCACGTCTCCTAAACTCTCTCTCTTTCCGCAATGGGCACCACCTCGATTCGCAATATCGCTGTGTGTGCAGGCACTCGGCTCGATTTATCATATCGCGTCCCATCCAATTAAAGGCGTTTTGTGTCGTCTAACCCTCCGAGCATGGCAATTCGCTCCTGCGGATAACCGCGCTGCGTTCCTCGAGTGTTTTGGAGGGGGACGTGCACGTGGCTGCCGCGTTAATCCGATTGTCGATGGCGCAGGAGGCGAGAGAGTTGCTGGAGATGGATTGAGAGTCTGGGATCTGGGATGAATAGAAAGAGAAAGCAACAGAGAGAGAGAGAGAGAGAGGGTGGATTGTGATGCAGATGTCTTGTGGTTTTGTCGATTCGTCGTGTGGAACGCCAGAGCAATAAAATTGAATGACTAATGCTTTTTATTTGTTTTCGTGGTGAGGATATAAAAGCGGCAGTTGGAAAAACGTGTTTAAACAAGGTTGCTCCGGTTTTAATTGCACTAGTATTTTTTTTGCGTTCTTTGGCTTACAACTGGAAATTTACAAGATGATGAAGATTTTTCTTCTGCTCGTAATTACAGCCTTCGCTCTATTGCAAATGGTATGAGAATACGTTTTGATCTTGTATATAACTTTTAAAGTTTGCATTGTAGACATGCTAAATTATAATTTTGTCACTTGATACTCATAAATTTTGATAGGTACAATGTAGCGATGAGGTTAAATCCGAGGAGGTTACATCCGAAGAAGTAATCACCAAACGTTCCAGAGGTGGTAAGGACAGGTCAGGACGTCATCTATGGTAATTTTATACACAACGCAAATTTTTGCACAAAGCATGCAACACAATGTATTCGAAAGCTACACATACGTCTCACCCTTTCAGGTTGTAAAAAAAGCATCTTTGAAATAAAAAATTCATGAACAAAAGCATTTACCTGCATTATTATATTTACCTCACATGATTTATCAGTACCAAAACCTAATAGAAAATAAAAGCTAAGCAATGGAAAGAAAGAATAAAGCTCCCCAATGCCACAACCCGCTGAAAAGCAGACGAGCAAAAGAAGAGGGAAGTATATACACAAAGAGCAAATTCAGAGCCGCGCGCTATAACACAAAGGGTGCCGAAAGTGCCTGACGCGTGATGTACGATATAAGCGATCGAATCAAGCCGCCGCCAGTGCCTATATCTCTGGCACAGACACCCTCCAGCCGATTTTTCTCCACACACGAGAGTTACGTGGCCGATTCGAAGCGCTCACGCCTCTCCTCTGCCGCTCTTCCTTTTGTGCTTCACGAGTTTCGCGAGCCGCCGCATCAGCTTTCTTTTTTTCCTCCTCGCTAGAGGAGGATTATGTATCGAGACCCCCGGTGAGGATGAAATCGCCGGGCTTAATAGCGACTCCTCGTTTGGGAATTCGCAATTAAACCGAGTGATTTTTACGATTCACGACGATGACGGGCTATCGATACGATGGAAAGCGCGAGAGTATATCAGGATGTTTATTTAGTCACTTTGGAGAGTGTGTGCGTTTAATTCAAGATCGTAAAAATCGTAAGTACATATAATAAAATTGATTTTCGAGTAAAATTATTACACTGTGTACTATATACAGTCGATGAGCGACACTTGTTGGAAATATTCCACTGCAGCTATATACATATCTCTCACTCTCTCGAACGGCAGCAGCAGCAGCAGCCGGATTTATTCGAGAGCTAGCGGCAAGATTTATGCTCGTCCGAAATAATAAACGATCTGATAATTAACGTGAGAAAAGTCAAATTATACACCGATATCGGACGTCGAATCTGAAACGCCGCGCACGCGCGTACTGGTAGCGCGCGCGTACATACACACTGTATAAATATATATGTACCTACAGTGCGCCGACGAAAGCAAATAGAAATAAGAAAATTGCAGCGCCTCGACATTGAATAAAGATACAGGCAGTTCGCATTACACGAGCCCATATAGCCGATCGAGAGAGGCCTTATCGTAATTGCGCATTTCTAAATGGCAATAAATCGCCATTTCACCTGCGACACACCTCCGCGTATCTCATTCTCTCTCAGTCTCTCGCTTCCTTATTTCTGCTGACCGTTTTCAAAATTGTACCCTATACTCGGCAGATAATTGTTTTCCTTCATTCTGGACTTGCTGTTCCAGGCTGGAGTTCTTTTTCGAAGAGACTCTGTCTCTCGGCTCTTACGGTGTAATAAATGCTTGTGAATTCTCGTTATCCGGGACGTATTATTAACTTGTTTGCATAATTCTCTATCTCGATTTAATTATTTAATCAGCGTCGTTAATCACATAGGAAATTTACTAAACTTTTTATTTAAATAGTTTCAGTATAAATAATGAATGTATTCAAAGATATATAAATAACTTACAGAAATAATAATATTCCATATATTTCTCTAATCTTAAAAAAAAAATAATCCTCTTCGCCTTCACACACGCCATTCGCACAGCCGAGTTCCTCCTTTGTTTTCATTTTCGTCATCACTCTCTCATACTCGCCGCGTGTGTACACGCACGCACGTATGCGTTTATCCTATGCGAGATCTTACATACGGCAGGCCCTGCCAGGCATTTTATTAATCGTCCGTAGGTCGAATCGACGTTGCTGTTGTTCCGCCGATGCAATGGATTGCGTCACACCGCAGACTCAACTCCGGGAGCTCCATTTTTCCAGAAGCTATATAAACGCGAGTGAAATTTTCAGGCGACAGGATCATTACGCCTCGCGATTCTCTTCCGTGATGCCGATCCAACAATGAACGGGTTCTCTCTCGGGGGGATTATACGCGGCGTTAAACGCGGATGCTAATTCATTGAGATCTTTCCTGATGCTTACGTCGCGGGGAATTTGCAGATTTTTCCTCGGCTCTTTCCAAGCGGTTTGTTATCATCTTTATGGGGATAATTCTGATATCGGTATATAATGTTCAGTCGTCGTTGGACGATATAGGCGATAAGGAGTGATAATACTTGTACGGGTATATACTCATTTTCTATGAAAAATACGTTACGCTCGTGCATTGTTATGTAAACGCAACGAACGTTCTAGTACGAAACGAGTCGATAATAAAGTTGCAGTTATAAAAAACGTCGATAAAAAAAATGACTCACCTTTTTAGAAGCGATGCGTTTGACTTCGCTGAGGAGTTTAACTGCCGGGGACAGATAGGACTTGACGAAATTTTCCAGGTTGCCGTGATAAGCACAAACGAGGATGTCGCGAGCCTGCCTGGTCAGGATGTCGAGCACGCTTTCACCGTAAATCGGCCCGAGGTAGCTGCGTATCAACGAGGCGGCATCTCCTCGTACCTGAAATCATGAGATAATACAAAGAATGAGCAACGAACGAAATATTATAAATTTCGCACCTTTTTAGTCAGTTGCGTTATTTTTTTCAAAAATATTCGTTGTCAGTTTTGTATAAATGTATACATTTTGTTTTCGTTTTTTTTTTTTTTTTTGTTATTTACCAATAAAGTATGAACAAATCGTGCCTCGGACATATTATTGCAAGATAAGTTGTGCAACGTGTACGTGCATGTTTTTTTTTATATTTGTGTTAAGTTAAAAGCCTCTAACGTAACCTTTTCTTTAAACAATTACGTTACAAGCAAAAACATTTTTTAGTTTTAACGAATCCTCGACCATATCCTATAATTTCCAAACAGTTTTAAAACCAATCCATTCCCATTCATAACCCACAAATAACCCCACCAGCAAAACCTTAAACTCGTGCTCCAACGAGCCCAATCAAACACGAATTATTAAACATCACGACCATCGAAATCGCCAAACGTATAAATTCCCTTCACATTTGCAGGTGCGTACGTGCGAAATCACGTCGCGTTCGCAAAAAGCACGTATACGCGCGTGCTAATTGACGGGCCGAGCCATAATCGACGTGCGCCAAAGGGAATTTAATTATAACGAGCGCTGTTGGCGGTATCTCAGCGATCTGATGCGCACTTTCGACGATTCAGGAATCGATCGCACGTAGGACATAGGAGGGGTTGATTGAAGGGTCGGCACTGGATGTTTATTTATGAGCCGCAGTGCGCGGGAGGTGTACGCGTGGTTTAACGCGTATGAGGTGTGGGACAGGCTCGAGAGTTTGAGCTGCTGCGGATGATGGTGAAGGTGCATATAGCATTTTGCGAAGTAATGGAAGGGTTAGAGAAAGGAAGGAAGTCGACAGTTGGTGGAGGTATAATGAGGAGTGGAATATGCACCCTTCACTGCTTTGTTATGTCGAAGACATGGAAGTTGCTTCACTTTGCAATGAGCCGAATATAAACTTTGGGAACTCGGTATAAACTGCGTTATTGTGATAGAAATAGTGGGAAGGTACGTTTTTCGGCATAAATTTAGGCGTATTATTTGGTGATTCATATAATTTTGAGTACATAACGTAAGTTTTAATAAGCTTCATAATTGTTGAAGAAATAAGTAAATCCAGGAGTTAGCCATAGAACATAAATTGAATGTTTTCAATTTAAAGTAATTAGTTTACAGTAAATTAACGTCTGTGAAATACTGTCATATACATCTGGTTCCATTACACAAAGCTACAATGAATAACAGATTCACGCGATCCTCATTACCATAAGGATTGTAAGAGCGTTCAATAAATCCTGCTCCCCGCAAGTAAGCGAGACAAAAACTACAGTACTCACTCCATGAATAACTGCTATCTAGCGTGAAAAACCAGGGCAAGTGTGTCTCAGATCGCAACGGAAGCACCAGCACACAGTAGAGCAAAGTGAAAATGAGAGAGGGGAAGAGAATAAATCACTTATTGTTAGGGCAAACGCGGTCCCTTCCTACGTATCGGAGACAGCCGGGATCGAGGGGGTAAACAAGTTTAGCGTAATGTGACCAGAGGATCCGTGACACCCGTGTGTGCCTGCAAATAATAAAATCAGAGCAATCGAGCGAGGAAATCGATGTGACGAGCTGCGCCCCCACTTGACATTGGCCAAAAACCCATAACACTTATAGAGCACAAGTACTTCACTACTCGCCGCAAACGGATGGTCGCAATTGCATCGTAGGGTTGCGCAGTTTTGGGGTCTCTTATACTTGGTAGAGGATCGATGGTGATTGTTTGATGGACAACTGCTCTGTCTGGGTGAAACAATATGGTTATAGAGAGACGGCTGAGTGGTAGTGAGAGATTCAAAACAAAACTGATGAAGTAGTTTCTAACATTTGGAATATTTCATAACTTAATGAATAATATAAATGACTACTAATACTACGAACACCAGATGTCTTTCAAACTTGAATTTCTTATACTGCAAACAAAAAATCCTAAAGTCGCGTTCACGACTTTAAATTTAACAACTGCACAGCCATTGCGGTATATGCAAAGTAAAATTCGCCGAAGATACATAACGCGCGCAAGTATTCATAAAAACAACAGCTAAAATTCGCCGTATTGTTCATTTGCCCGATAACGCGGTACATTATTATAACTCTCGAGATATCCGCACATACATTAACTGTAAATAAACTGCCGAGTTTGAGGGATTGTCTTCTTGATTTTCATTTATCGCTCGTGCTATATGTATATATATATATATACCTCCTCGAAGAGAGTCACACATATAGTGCCGCGCGGCATCTAGGTATTATATACATACGCCGCACGCACTCGTATATTAATAATAATCGCTTTCCACGCGCACGCGCGCCGCGGAATACCACTTTATCTACATCTTGTATTTATTATAAGTGTATACTTTCGATTTACATACATATTGCGAGCGCGAGATGAAAGTCAGCAGCGCCGGGAGAGTCTCTATACTCGTCGTTTATCTGCGGTATGCATTACCATCTCGCTCGCGCGCACCTACTATACTATATATATACCTACCACCGCTGCTGTGCCCGGTTTTGTTCCTCCCTTTTTTTTAACGAACAGGAAGCTATTAAAGTTTGTAAATTCTTTCCTGCATCACGCCGCGTTTACATAATGCCGAGAGATGGATTTTTAGTGCGTCTCGAGAGTATAGCTCTCCGCTGCACACTGCGTTTTAGCTGGATGAGATGTGGATACTGATTGGGAGTGAATCATAAATCGTTGGCGACTCTTTGTTTATGACAATCAGTTCGATTTTGGTCACGAAACAAACATAATTTTTTTTTTTTATGGAATCCTATTGGGAATCTTTAATAAGGATTAAAAATTCAAAAATGCCCATCAGATAGGTTCTCTATCATTCAAAGCAAGCCGTAAAAACGGGAGGATCCCATGAGAATGTGGGTGCATTGTGTATCGATTGCACGTGCATAAACATATCTCGAGTCTCAGTGGGGCAGCGTAGCAGAGTACGGGGCCCTAACGGAAAGAAGGGAACGAGAGCCGAGAGAGTATATAACGTCGATGTAACCATTATACCCGTGGAGGCTCTTCTATGCTCTCGCCCACGTGCTTCCGCCCTCATTTCCAGAGAGCAGGGACACGCGCGCTGACTCGTCTTCGGACTTAGTATATCCATCGTGCTGTCGTGTCAAGTTTGACGGAGAGATCTTTGATGATTTTTCGACCTATAATTGTGGATGACTTTTTTCTTGGGACCACAACTCGTCGTGATTGCTTCTCGCGATTATTGTCGTCTCTCTAATATATATGAGATCGATCCTGTTCTGTGTTGTAAATTTAGAGCACATTGACTTTTAAGGAGGAATAGGAAAGTTCGAATTTATGCACAAAAGTTAATGCATCTTTGGACACTTTGAGGCAGAAATAAAAGGGTTAAAATGCTGCTCCAACGACTATTTATGGCTCTGAAATATATACTGCCTACTCTCGCACTACTTTCTATACTTTCATATTATCCGCTCTCGAAAAAGTCATATTGCAACTTACCATAACAAAGTCTGTATCTATATATCTTCCAGATGAAGGTTAATGACCCCGTCGTCGTCGCAGGTCCCCCGAGCATAATATCCCCCCGAAAGAAATCCTTTTCACGGACGAAACCGCCATAACAATATCGTCCGCTCGTCACAGCTCATCAAACTTCGCCGCAAATCACAAAGTTCACTCGTTCATTCATCAGTTTCACCGAGCGTGCAAACAGATCGAGCAAAAAGAGACACTTTATATTATATATAAAGGATCGCGGAGAAAGAGGTGAAGAAAGGAGCGCGAGAAGAGCGAGAGCGAATCGAAAGGACCGTGTAACCGGATATATAGGTATAGGCTAGAGTAGTGTGCATCAGGTATATATATATACGTCTAGCAGTACACATCGTAGCGTGTGTATATATGTGCGGCGCCCCGAGGGACTTCCTTTCGGGATTTACGAAGAAAATAGAAGGCACCGACGTCGATGATACGTGATGCGAAGAGTCGGTGCACCGGCCGGAGCTTTTGTTTTCCGCTTGCATTATGATGGAGCTATGGGCTTTCCTTCTTTATTTTTCGCTTACAGGCTTCTTTGTGCTATATACAGGACGACAGGAGATGAAGAAGAATGTCACGGTAGATTTCATAACAGGTATTAGCTACGGGTCAGGTAGAGTTCAAAAAAGTTATAGGGGGATGAGAGAGTGTATTTAAAAAGTTTGAGTTTTTTGCGTATTTTAAATTACACAAAGAAAAGGTCTGAAAAAAATGTAACAATAATCGCTTAAACATCTAAATCAAAATTCTTTTATAATACACTCTGTCATGCAGCAGAGACCAAAATAAAACATGAAATATCACCAGTAATTACAAGCCTACCCATCGAAAAGAAATAAATAAAAAACAAAGACGCGCATCTCACCGTGTATAACACCAGGCAAAACAACGTCCAAAGATGTTAGCTATGGGGCCGATTCGCGAACACAATGCGATTAGCCGCACACACGCGTATCGCACACCGGACGGCAAGAGCATATTTCCCCGGAGCATCGAGCCGTGAACTCTCACCTCATAATTTAAAAGACCCCATACGGGGAGAGACAGGAAAAAAGGACGACACGCGCGAGGCAGAGAAGGGTGAAAGAAAGGAGAAAGAAAAAAGGGATCGCGCGATGCATAGTAAAGAAGCAATTTTTTATTCGTCCTGATTTCGTGTTTTATTCCGTTGTTCCATAAATTTGTAAAGTCGCACCTAGGTTGCTGCTTAAAGTGGAATTTAAATATGGAAGATGCACTTTACTGCCTTAAAAGTCTGATTTGGATCAATCATTTAAATGTTGACGAAAAAAAGTCATAAATATATTCATAACCTAAAACAATGAGGCAAAGCTAATAGACACTATCTTCAAATAACAAAGTGAGGAGATTTTTGATAAAAATGAAAAGAACAAACATCGCATACAAATAGATATGCGCACGAAGAAATCAAACACGCTTCTGTTTGGTCGACACACACGAGGTATGAAATCGAAAAGCCATATCGTGTTTCAATATTTACACACGGTGTACGACGTACCAATATTTAAGCAGTACAAAATTTATAGACGAAACTTTCTCCTTTATCCACGCGAATAAAGAACTCGTTAGACAATGAACCAAGGGGTTACGACTGCAGCATCATTGGTGCAAGGGATAGCCTCGAAAAAAAAGTCGGGAAAGGGGGGGACACCCAGACAAATAAATAAAGAATCACAGATGTAAATAAAGAGCATGATTGTGGGGCGCGTGAGGTTTAATCGAACGGGTGGTGAGCTTCTGTGTGTTCCGTTAATGCATTTAGCTTTCATAATGGTATTGTGTGACGCGAGCTAATGCGTTGATGATTTATTTTGTGGGAAAAACTCGGTAAGATTATTCACTTTGTGATTTATTTTTCACCTAAAACATTCGGATGCAATTGTTCATTAAAATTATTAGTCTGCTTATAAAAGTTGCACGTTTGTATGGGAAGATTGATAAAAAAAAACACGAATCTTAAACGTCGATATGATGCTTAACTAATAAACAAAGACAAAAGCTTAATTAGATTTTGTTGCGTTACTTAAAATGAAAGTGAACGTAAATAAATGTTTAAATATATATCTAAACTAAAATATTACCAGTGCATTATAGAAAATAATTTAGCACCTACTCTATTACGCGTAAGTATATTAGCAAGTTTTTACACTTTCACTACAAGTTAGCCGGTATAGTCGAAGAGTGAAACTTCAATCCTAAATCAACAACAAAGTAACTGATAACGCTTTTGTCGCACTTGGTGTATAGCTACTTATGATGCAAATAAGGGAGACTACTTCCAGTATCGCACATAATTTACATTTAATTAACGATCACTTTCCAGAGCGAAAATAAGTAATTTCTTCTCAAACCCGTATGTACTTGTTCTATGAGCTCGTGTAAATCAAATGGAAATGAAGTTGACTAACAGTTATCCGGCGCGACTTCAGGCGGAAAGCTGTTGAGCTGCTGCAGCAAACTTCCACGCGCTTGAATGCCAAGGAGAAATAAACTCTCGGTAGTTTTCCTTTTTCTTTGTCTTGTTTTCACCTTCCCTTTTACTCCTATATATCTTTCATTATTGAGTCTCATGATGTACATTTGTATAGTTTATTACCCGACTGCTCGAGGATAAGTAACTATGGAAAATTGATCTACTGGGTCAGCATAGGAGAAAACACGATGACGCGTTTGAGAAAACTGGTTGAGATTGTACTTTTAGCAGGTATATGTATTAGTTTGTAGATCAAACTAATACATGATCAATTGCTTATTTGATTAAGGAAATGGGTATCTGAAGTGGTACAGATTTGCTTTAAACTTAATTGCAACTGCATCATCTATTATTAAAAGTAAATAAACAATTCTAAATTTTATGGGGTAGGAATTTAAAATTAAGTAAATTATAAATATAAGTTTAAATTACAAATTATAATTTATATTCTGTAATTTTTTTTCTTATATGTTTGAATATTCATGCAGACTTTTTAAAAATAGCAGATTGTATTTTACTCGAATGAATGCTCCTTGTGAAGAAGAGATTATTGAATTCGCCCTTTGTCTTAGAAAATAAATAGAAGGAAACAAAAATCAGTCAAATATGTATTTTTCTCTTTCGGAAGGCTCTTTTGCAGCCACGCAAAAGAAAATTGCCCGTTGATGCGGGAAGTCGTGCGCAATCGTTTGTTCACCGTTGCGAAGAATGGATCTTTTACCGTTTTCCCGGCATGCACGTATGCGTGATTCGCGGCAGCGACTTCCGCTCGAACGATCGGAAAGTAGCCTCCGGCCCAGCTATTACATTGTACACCGGGATTTGCCGCTTCTAAATCTTAGCGCCGAATAAATCGACTTGGCTGCGGTTCTTATACAGACGCGTTGTTTTAAGTATTCTATAGTTAATGTGGAACCGCGCGTTTCTCGATTTTCGCATTAAAAATAATGTAAATACAAACAAACCTAAGATACTAGCTCAAAGTTAAAGTCTCTAAGACTTAAAGCTACCCGTGTAAAAATATTGGTCTCGCACAAATCTCGTCAAAGTCTCGCTCTATAAGTATCGCGCTTGTCTCGCCGAAGT